>BTHU01000016.1:105722203-105932203 GCA_036184795.1 Tokudaia tokunoshimensis | reverse complement strand
ACACACACACACACACACTTATTCTTAGAATTAATAACTAATTGTTAGAAACCAGAATTTCTCAAATGAAATTTGAGACAATTATCTCATTGTGTTCGTCAGGTATGCCACACTCATTAGCTTCAGGGAAAACTTACAGGCAATGAAGCAAAAGACCATCTCTTCCATGACAGTTCACCTCAAAACAGGGAAAACAATGTAACGTGAGTACCCTGTGCTGCACATACACAGGGCAGTGCACACATCAAAGATCTGAACCATGATGATATCATCAGGGTAGTCATGCCTCGAAGAAACTACTGATCCTCAATCCTGTCAGAGGCAATGGCTGTCCAGAAGGTGTGTGTTGTGATGTAAGCAGGAAGAAAGAACCTCTAGGGTTTGCCATTTTCAACGGGTGATGAATCTACTGAAAGATTCATTCCCAGATAGAAATTATGTGTTTTTATTGTGGACATCACTTTTTGCTCTATCCATGCAAGTATTGTCAAACAATTATTACTAAGATATAATGTTCAAAACCAAGTACTATTAGCAGGCAAGGTCCAGAACTGAAGACGATTGACATGCCCCACCCTTCAACTTGCACTGCACTATCCACACAGGAAAGATAACCAGTAAAGTTTTCTAGTCAGTTTGAGATTGAAGGACTGTGTTTAGGTATGGGCCTTGAATTTCTGATCTTTCCAAGACTTTTATCATGAAGAGATGTTGTATTTTGTCAAAGACTTTCTCAGCATCTAATGAAATGATCATGTAGTTTTTTTTCTTTGAGTTTGTTTATATAGTGGACTACATTGATGGATTTCCGTATATTGAACCATCCCTGCACCCCTGGGATGAAGCCTACTTGATCGTGGTGGATGATCGTTTTGATGTGTTCTTGGATTTGGTTGGCAAGAATTTTATTGAGTATTTTTGTATCCATATTCATAAGGGAAATTGGTCTAAAGTTCTCTTTCTTTGTTGGGTCTTTGTGTGGTTTAGGTATCAGAGTAATTGTACCTTCATAAAATGAATAGGGTAGTATTCCATCTGTTTCTATTTTGTGGAATAGTTTGAAGAGTATTGGTATTATGTCATCTTTGAAGGTCTGATAGAACTCTGCATTGAACCCATATGGTCCTGGACTTTTTTTGGTTGGGAGATTATTAATGACTGCTTCTATTTCTTTAGGGGTCCAGCTACATATGTAGCATATGTAGAGAAAGAGGAACACTCCTCCATTGCTGGTGGGATTGCAAGCTGGTAAAACCACTCTGGAAATCAGTTTGGCGGTTCCTTAAAAAATTGGACATAGCACTACCTGAGGACCCAGCTATACCCATCCTGGGCATATACCCAGAAGATGCTCCAACATGTAATAAGGACACATGTTCCACTATGTTCATAGCAGCCTTATTTATAATAGACAGAAGCTGGAAAGAACCCAAATGTCCCTCAACAGAGGAATGGATACAGAAAATGTGGTACATTTACACAATAGAGTACTACTCAGCTATTAAAAACGAATTCATGAAATTCTTAGGCAAATGGATGGAGCTAGAAACTATGATCCTGAGTGAGGTAACCCAGTCACAAAAGAACACACACAGTATGCAATCGCTGATAAGTGGATATTAGCCCCAAAACTCAGAATACCCAAGATACAACTCACAGACCACATGGAGCTCAAGATGAAGGAAGACCAAAGTGTGGATACTTTGATCCTTATTGGAAAGTGGATCAAAACACCCATGGCTCACAGCCAGCCAATAGAATGAACATAGGGTCCCCAATGGAGCAGCTAGAGAAAGGACCCAAGGAGCTGAAGAGTTTGCAGCCCTGCAGGAGGAACAATAATATGTACCAAGCAGCACCCCCAGAGCTCCCAGGGACTAAACCACCAACCAAAGAGTACACATGGAGGGTCCCACGGCTCCAGCTACATATGTAGCAGAGGATGGCCATTTCAGACAACAATGAGAGGAGAGGCCATTGGTCTTGTGAAGGCCAATATTCCCTAGAATAGGGGAATGCAAGTCAGGAAATTGGGGGTGGGGGAATGAGCAGGGGGAGGGGGATGGTATAGGGGGTTTACAAAGGGGTAATGTGGAAAGGGATTAACATTTGAAATGTAAATAAAGCAAATATCTAATAAAAAAAAGAAGTATGTACATAATCAGACCTAGTATAGGTATAACATAGTCACTAAAGAGATTAAAACTCTTAAAAGGAGCCCAAGTATTTAATTTGGCACAAAATAAAATATGTCTTAAGGTTAAAAAAAGATTGAAGGACTTAAGGAACTGAAAGGGTTTGCAACCCTATAGAAAGGACAATAATATCAACCAACTAGAACTCCCAGAGCTCCCAGGGACTAAACCACCAACCAAAGAGTACACATGGAAGGATCCATGGCTCCAGCTGCATATGTAGCAGAGGATGGCCTTGTCTGGCATCAATGGAGGAGAGGCCCTTGGTCCTGTGGAGTGTCTATGCCCCAATTGGAGTGGGGTGGGAGTGGGTGTGTGGGTGGGGGAGCTCCCTCATAGAAGCAGGGGGAGGATGGGATAGGAGGTTTTCAGAGGGGAAATGGGGAAGGGAATAACATTTAAAATGTAAATAAATAAAATAACCAGTTTAAAAAAAAGACCGATTCCTTTATGTCTTTTAACTATAGGCTCTTACCATCAAATTGTCATGAATAACCAAGAGCAATAGCAGTGGCCTGTGTTGTTTTGGATGCTTCTCTGAGGGTCCTTGACTAATAATACATAGGAAAATAGCACATGCCTAGCACTGAGATTTTCATATAATAACCCATGTTATTACCATGCAAGTACTTCTGTCCATATATATATGGAATATATGTTGTATATGTATGTGTATGTGTATCTGTGTGCCCTCCCCCCAACCCTTGAGCGGGAGTTATGGAACTGGGGGGGGGGGGCTGGCCACTGCTTCCCACCTGGGGCTGAGCTCTAGCCCTTTGTTCTCCAAAGACCTGCAACTTCCCAAGAGACACCTGACGCCAGCACCCCGCAGAGCAAGTGAACCAGTTCTGCAGGACCCATTTCCAGTCTTTGGGTGAAAGGGCCTCCCCCCATCTATATATTTAGATACCTCCATTAAACTTTGAGCCTTGAACGGAAATACAGTTTTGGCTTCGTGTGTTTCTCTTGTCACCTGTTTCTATCCCCAGCTCTTGTTCCAGGGAACCAGTGACCCGTTTGAAAGTAACCGCGGGCGGTTACATGTGTGTATGTGTGTGTGTGTGTGTGTGTGTGTGTGTATATATGTATGTATGTATGTATTATATATATGCGTATATATACATACACACATACACATATATATATATATATATATGCTTTTTTATAAGATTTCTTTATACAGCTTTACTTTTGAACACAGAAAGCCCTAAACCTATTCTCCTATAGGCAGCACTAATTGAACTCAGTGGGTGATAAGAAGACATAAATAAATAAATAAATAAATAAGAAAATAAATAAACAAGCAAATAAGACATGAAATCCGAAAGATGTGTTAGGTGTTGGGGCAGAGTCTGAAGCAAGTCAGAACCGTGGAGCAAGGATAGGTGTGGTCATAATGCATTGTATACATGCATGAAAATTTGAAAGAATAAATAAAAATATTATTTTTTTAAAAATCCCATGTATTTTGAATTCCCAACCAATAGCATTTAAGTCTTCTTCTTTTCCCACATTCATGGCAACGTTTTTCATCATTTGCTTCCATTCTGATTAGGGTAAGATGAAACATCAAAGCAGTTTTAATTTGCATTTCACTGATGGCTAGGGAAGATAAACGTTTTAAAAATCAAAATATGAGGGCATCATTCCCCTTCTTCCTCTTTCCAACCCTATGTCTCTCAGTCCCTATCAAGTTTATGGCCTTGTTTCCTGTTGGTTATTACTGATATATATCAATAACACATATATACATTTACGTGCACCTGCAATTCTGCTGAGTTTGTCTAGTGTTTGCCTGTATGTATAAGGTTTCAGAGCTGATCATTTGGCATCGTTTAACCAATTAGGGTGCCCATCTCTTGGGAAGATTAATCCTCCCTCTCTCAGCCTTCATGACTTGCCTGTAATTCTTTGTCTAGGGTGAGGCCTTTTGGCGTTTTCCCATTCCACATTAGCCTATCTATTTTATTGGTCTTGTCACTTACGAAGTCACGCTTAGGCAGCCATGTTGTTGTGGTTTCATGAGTGACACTTCCCTGTCATTTCTGAGAGACAAACTCACAGCAGGATTCTTGGTCTTCTGGCTCTTGCAGTCTCTCCACCCCCTCTTCCTCAGCGTTCCCTGAAAAATGCAGAGGTTGTACAGATGTATTTGTTGGGGCCCAGCACCCCATAATTGTTGTTCTTTATATTTTGACCAGCTACATTCTTCTGTAATGGTCTCAGTGGGCTACAAAGAGAAGTTTCTTTGATGCTGCATTATAACTAAACTTACCATCGGTATAGGTTAAGTATTCAGAATACAGTTAGGAATTATGATGGTTTAATAAAGTAGTTGAAGTAAATTCCCCCTCTAAGATCCATGGCTTTGCTAGCCTCTAGTAGTTACCTAGTTTTCCAGTACTAGGTGTGATTGATTTCCTTCCAGTGGAGTAGTTGTTAAGTCTACATAGAACAGTGGTTTTCAACCTTCCTAATGCTGGGACCCTTTAATACATTTTCTCATGTTGTGGTGATCCCAACCAAAAAAACTATTTTTGTTGCTACTTTATAACTGTAATTTTGATAGTGTTATGAATTATAATTTAAATATCTACGTTTCCTGATGGTCTTAGGTGACCCCTGTGAAAAGGGATCTTTGACCCCAAAAGGGTCACAACCCACAGGTTAAGAACCACTGGACTAGAAGATTTGAGAGACACTTTTGTACCTTTGGAATATTCCACTCTGCTGGACATTGCTGTAGTAGTTCTACAGCTGGGTAGAAATATTTATTGCTTTTATCCTTTGGTTACTTGCTATGAAATCTATCCTCACGGAAGTGATTTGATGATAGGTCCATCTTAAGTCTTCTGAGTCTTATGTCCAAAGCACAAAATGTCTTTGCAATAAGGATTGACCTTCAATTTTTAGGAGACAGCCACAGGCCATAGAAATAGCTTATATTGGTTTGGGAGTCTCTTGAACTACCATGACCAGTGATACCAAAGGAGGTTTCATACCTAGTCGTGGGATGCTTTTAAAATATGTTTCTCAGTCATTTGTATTTAGTTCTTTCAGAATTTGCCATTTAGTTCCATGCTCTATTTTTAAAATGGATTGTTTTATTGATGTGCAGGGTTTTGTTTTGCTTTTCTTCCCTTTTTAGTTCTTTGTATTTTCTAGATACTCACTCCCGCCCTGACTGTCGGATGTATGGCCACTCTTAAGGTTAGCTTTTCACTTGAACGGTGTCATCCTTTGCTTCACAGAAGCCTTTAAACTTCGTGAGTTCCCATTTACTAATTTCTGGTCTTAATTCTCCCATTTACTAATTTCTGGTCTTAATGCTTGCACTATCAGAGTCTTGTTCAAAAAGTTCTTTTCTATGCAAATGAGTTTGGGCATATTCCTTATTTTCTCTCTGATATTCAAGGTTTTAGGTCTTATGTTGAGGTCTTTTTTCCCCCCATTGGAGTTGAAGTTTGTGCCAGGTGAGAGATATGGATCTAGTTTTGTTCTTCTACATGCAGCTATTCAGTTTGACCAGCATCCATTGTTGAAGATGCCATCTTTTCCATTGTGTGTATTATTAGTCCCTTTGCCAAAAATCAGCTAGGAGTGTAGACTTACAAATAGTCCAATTCTATTCCACCGATCAATGTGCCTGTTTTTTCTTATTCCAGTGCCGTGCTGTTTTTGTTACTATAGTTCTGACATATAACTTAAAATCAGGGATAGCGATATCTCTACCTGTTCTTTTATTGTTCAGGATTGCTTTTTTGTATCATAGATATCTGTATTTCCGCACAAATCTCAAGATATTTTTCAACACCTTTGAGGAATTGTGTTAGGATTTTAATGAGAAATGCACTGAATAAGTAACCTGCTTTTGCAGGCTGGACCTTTTTACAATGTTAATACTGCTAATCTATGATCAAGATTAAAGTCTTCCCACCTTTTAGTGTCTTCTCAAATCCCCTCCCCCTTTTTTGTGCATAACTTTCACTTCCTTGGTAAGATTTACTCTAAGATATTTTATTTTATTTGGATTATTGTGGATATAATTGGTTCACTGATTTCTCAGTATTCTTGTCATTTATGTATAGGAAGACTACTGATATTTATGTTAATTTTATAGCCTGATACTTTGCTCAAAGTCTTTCTCTGTGTCGGAGATTCATGGCAGAGTGTTTAGGGTGTTATGCATAGAATCATACTACCTGCAAGTAAGGATACTTTGACTTTTCTCTTGGTTTCACACATAAATTGACAGTAGCTGAAACAACATACACAAAACCCATGCAGGCCCAAGCCTGACAAAATTCCAGCATGAGGAGAGGAGGGAGTCACAGAGTTCCATCTACAGCTAAGGAAGAGTTGACAGTTGATAGTCCCATAGGTATTTGTTTTTTGCCAGTGTGAGGAAAACCACCTAAGTATAAATCTATCTGTCTAGATCTGTACCAAGCCCCTAGGTTTTGAAACAAACTTTTGAATCTTTCTAACAGTGAGCACTCTCATCTATGTGAGATAACTTTCATCATCTTTTCTCCCCTCTTCCATGATGATTAGGCTCACACCCATGTGACTTGTTAATGTGATACCCCCTACCATAAATCACTGCTAACGTCAAGGTAGTGTATTGATCTGTACCAAATGAAGATCTCTGCTGTTTATATCCATTCTCTCCATGTACTGCCTCAACTCAGAGCCCTGGAGCTTATCTATTTTCTTTTAACAAAACAGTCACTTGTATCTCCTCAACCATCTTGGTATGAGAACCCCCATTCGTGAAGAAAAACCAGGTAGAAAGCAAAGAATGTGGCCTGGATTTGGACACTGATTCAAGGGCACATTGGTTCATCTTTGCCTACAGTGTAGGAAATGAAGGAATAGTTACTAACATAGTGGTTCTCAACGTATGGGTCACGGCTCCTTGTGGGGTCACAAATTAGATATCCTGCATATCAGATATGTACATAAGGATTCATAACGTAGCAAAATTACCTTTATAAAGCAGCAATGAAATAACTTTATGGCCGCGGACACCACAACACGAGGAACTACATTTAATAGTCACTGCATTAGGAAGGCTAAGAACTACTCTATTAAGACTTTCTCAGAGAAATTTCTAAGAGTTGAGTTGATGGAGAGTCACAAATTAAACAGAGAAAAAAAGAGTTGCACATGTAAAGCCAAGATGTTAGGCAGTCAGTGGTCATGAAAGGCACAAGGAGAAAATCAAATTCAACAATAACTCACTGAGCAAAGGCACAAGGCAGAGGGGCTACTCTGTGCAGTTAGGATTTTGTAGGCATCCAGAAAGGTATTTTTATTGATTCATGTTATGGTTATCAATGAATATTTTTAAATAATTTATTATGTTTTTATAAAATGCATTTTGCTCATGTTCATTCCTAACTCTTCCTTTTAACTTCTTGATCTGCCTCTACTATCTACTGAACAAATACATTAGGACACTTAGGCTCACAATGCTTCCCACGAAGCCATAGATTAACAAAACCCTTAGCACTGGGCACACAAAATCTCCTTTCCAATGGCTGATCAGGGTAGTTCAAGACTCCCAGAATAGTATAGACTATCAATGTAGACCTTAGTTGCCTCTTAGGGGAATGATGATCAACCCCTATTATGATGACACTGCACACTTAGGACATAAGAGTCAGATGACTTGAGCTGGGTCTAGCCTGAAAGCCTTCCTTTGGTCTAGCCTCCATAGTAGCAGAAAATACTTTGCAAGCTGCCAAGCTGGGGAAGCAATTAAATATTTCTATGCAGCTGTGTCATTTATGAAAATAACAACAATGGCCAGAATGACAAGATAGCTACAGAAGTAGAATAAGTGGAACTCACATGGGGAGTCACAAAGGAATTGAAGTGAGCTAGAAATGGCTGAAAGGAACAGCAGGCATGAGCTAGGGGTACTTTAGACCTGCATCACAAGGCTGAGTCTCATGGGGATGGAGGTGGACTTGGAGAAGTGGCTTGGAATGGCAGGCAGCTGAATGGCTAAGAGTCATCTGGAGAGACCAGAATGGAGGATATCTGGGTTCCAGCCAAGTGTGATGGCTGTGGGCCCCTGCTAGAGAGGGGTTATGTAGGTTTGTGGGGAGCCATGAATAATCTATTTTTGTTTGAAAAACTGTTCACAATCTTTAATCATCAGGGGAATGCAAATTAAAATTACTTTGATAATTTATCTTAGCCAAGTCAGAATGGCTAAGATTAAGACAAATGCTTGCATGGATGTGGGAATACAGGAAACCCACAAGCAGTGTTGGTAGACATGCAAATTATCTATGGATATTTTTAATCAATCAATTGATCAATTGAGTGGCAGCAATAGTCTATGCTTTGAACTCAAATGGAATGTCAGAAGAATAAGATAAACATAGTCTGATGAGTCTAAACAGAATCTATAAATATTTTTGAAAGAAGATGAATAAGAAAAATATGCTTATTTTCTTTTTCAGAATTGTAGGATGATGCCTATAGGTATATAATAATGAAAAAGCTTCTCCAAGTGAAATTTGATCTATAATATCCAGGGGCTCCTGTTTACAGTTCTTTATTCTCTTTATTTTAATTTTCCTTTGAGTGTGATGATACGTTGATTTTCTGACTGACAGTCGCTCTATTCTATTTTTCCAGAGACCTACAGGGAAAAGGAATTGTTGGGTAGCTGAGAGAGAAGACTGCTATAATGAAGCAGACAGTGGGAGAAAACAACTAAACTTTGGGTAGTTAACTAAAGCCTTGCAGCCGAATCCTTCTTTGTCAAACTTGTATTCTGATCATTTTACACAATTTTGAAAGTTGGGGCAGGATAAGCTTATTACTTATGACAGTACACATGGGCCTCATCCATCTCTTCAGAGAGACTGAATACACTATCTTTTCTGAGAGAGATTTTTTCTTTAAAAAGGAAATCTTGAGCGTCTGCCTAAGGAGTCATTTGCTGTGGGCCAGGGAGGGCACTTGCCCTTTTGCGGAAGAGCAGAAACAGATTGGCTTGTCCTCCAGCAGCTGAAAGGACCTGTAGAGCCACCCTCCAGGCTCCTGCAGAGGCGTGTACCTCCCACCTGCTCCATTCCAGGGACGTGTGGAGATCACAGGAGGCGCCCAGTTGAGTCTACACTTGATGCCCATTCCCGAAGAAGGGCTTTGCCAGATGTTCCATTTTCCTGTTTAGTTGCCCTTTCATTTAAGAGGCAATCAGCAAACCTAAAGATGAAAGCTAAAAGCCATTTTCATGTCTAATGTTGAATATCTGCATTATTTAAAAGGGATACCAATTTAAATTATTTAAAGAAGGTAGCTCTTTGATCATAAGCGCTCATTTTAAAAGACTGAGGACAGCAGAATTCAGGCTCCCTAAACCCCAATTAAAGACAATAGCCTATATTGGCATGTACAGACTGACTTTGTTCCCAATACTGTAGTGAAAGTGTCTCCTATACTTTTTTTTTTCTTGAAGTTGAGAAAATTTCTTCCTGCTAAACTAACAGTCAGCTTCTCTTTCACCATATGGTTTTCTGTAACCAAATATTCACAAACCAGGTAGCTTATAGACCAACAGAAACTTTTTATGGAAGTTGGAAAGTCTAAGACTGGGGTTCTGGATGATTGCTAAAATCTCAGCTCATCTCCTGGCTTAGAGACTTGCAAGCTTTCACGCTTTCTACAAGTGAATGGGGTGGTGTTGTGGGAGAGCATTGTCCTAATTATTTTTAGCTGTCAAACTGTTATAGCCTAGAGTGATCTCAGAAGGAATTCAATAGAGGGATTGCTCAGATTTTATGGACCTGTGGGCATGTCTATGAACGACTGTCTTGATTACTAAGTGGCATAAGAGGACCCAACCCACTATGAGTAATGCTTGCCCCAGCTGCCCAGAACCTCAGATTTTTAACTCATACTATCACATGAAAGGCCCTGAGAGAGTCTTTGCTTCCCTCTGAGATGCCACAAGCTATACCTCCATCATCTTCATTGCTCTCAGGATTATCTTCCAAGCTCCCACAACAACTTATTAAGCTCTGAATACTCAATGGGTTCCCTAACCCAACATTCCAAATACTTTCCACAATCTTGCATAAATAAAAATAAAAGAAAAAATATGATCAGTTCTGTCCTGGATATGCCCATCAAACTTGGCATTTCATGATGCTTTCAGAACCAGTAACTCCTGGCTGCCTCTAACGTATTTCCAAGTCTGGCTGCCACCATGAGATAGGTGTAGCCTTGACCATTCTAGACCACAGATCTGCGTGCTGATGCTGAAGAAATTATTCCCCAGGATTTTCAATCCAATGCAAGCCCTGGAACTGAAGGGATCATAGAGAAAAGCTAAAGTTGGCTCCATGAACTAGGGTTTGGGTCCCAGAGGAGAGTCCAGGAGAGGCCACTGGTAAGGGGGCAGCCCCAGAGACAGTGGAGACCACACCCTATTGGAGATATTAGTACCAAAGAATGACCATTAAGGACAGTAGCAGGTATGGAGTAGAACCTGAGCCATGAGACGTGGTGGCGCACGCCTTTAATCCTAGCACTTGGGAGGCAGAGGCAGGCAGATTTCTGAGTTCGAGGCCAGCCTGGTCTACAGAGCGAGTTCCAGGACAGCCAGGGCTACACAGAGAAACCCTGTCTCGAAAAACCAAAAAAAAAAAAAAAAAGACTGTAGATGACAGAGCCAGAGAAATCGAGCTTTCCATGTGGGACCATGAAAGGCAGTTTGTGGCCTGGTTGAGCAAGGCTTACTCTGGAGACCCAGTAGAATATTCTACAAGAGATGGAACTGTGAGCCATGCTCCTAGACACTCAGGCTCCTGACACCAGCTCCATACTCCTGACTCCTCAACTCCATAATCCTGTGGCCATCAGTCACGTAGGGCCAAGCCCCTAGTGTTCTGGCTGGACTCCACCCCCGCAGTCACCAGGCTACAGCCAGGTTTTCCTCGCCCCACAGTTACCTGGCAATAGCCAGGTCACCTAGCCCACTATAAAGGGGGCTGTCAGGCCCCTCCTAACTCTCTTGTTCTCTTGTCCCCCTGTTTCCTTCTCTCCCCATTCTTCTCCCCTCTTTCCACGTGCTCATGGCCAGCTCTCACCCCTCTATCTTTTCTTTCTCTCTTTACTTCTCTCTTTTTCTTTTCCTATTTCTCTATAATAAAGCTTTAAAACTATGGATGGTCTCTTCTTCTCTAATGGAATAGGCCTCAGTGTCTCTAGTTGCCAGACCAGACCAAAGACTCCCCCGCCCAGCCAGGATTCCTCCACAGGTACACGGGGCCATGCCAGAATGGCCCCACATTCTGGGCAAAGATCTTCCTCGCTAGCCAGGCAGCCTCCCTCCGCAGGTACATGGGCGCCCACCATCCCTATATGGGTATGCAGGCCCCACTCATTTTCCCTACATTTCTATACCATTTGGAGACCAGGAGAGCATGAATGAATTCCAGACATCAAATATTGAATATTTAACACTGCTGAATTTTGGTCTTATTTTGATTTGATTATGACTTGCATTTTTTTTTTTTTAATGAGACTTTGGATTTTTTTAGAGTGACTTTCAACTTTTAAAGAGACATGGGGAAAGGACTGAATTTTTAGACTATAGACCTTTTAAAGTTATTTGTGTTTTATAATGAAAAATTAGTGAGTATATAAAATCTTAAAGATGAACAAAAAAGAAAATAAAATATTATAATTGAATAATGATGATTTGTGTGTCAAGTTGACAGAGGGTCAATTTTCCCAGTTGGTTTTGTAGGTTTGTTTTTGGTCAACTTGATACAGGTTAGAGTTACCTGGAAAGGTGGATCTTCAATTGAGAAAATGCCATCCTTAGGTTGCTTGTAGGCAAGTATGCAGAGCATCATTTTTTTAAAATTACTGATGTGGAAGGGCCTAATGCACTGTGGAATAAGGTACACTGGGGGAGCCCTGGTTAGGTGATCCTGCATTACATAAGTGATCAGACTGAATAGCCCAGGAGGAGCAAACCAGTAAGCAGGGTTCCTCCACGGCTTGTTTCAGTTCCTACCTTCATGTTCCTGCCCTGACTTCCCTCCATGGTAGACTGCAAACTGAAATAAACCCTTTCCTCCCTGAGTTCCTTTTGTTCATAGTCTTTATTATAGCAATAGAAATATACCCCATGTTTATGGATTGATAGGATACAGTAAAAATTATCTATCAAAAGAAATCTATAGATTAAATGCAATTCCCATCAAAATTTCAACACAATTCTTCAGAGAAATTGAAAAAAAATTTCAGCTTTATATGAAAACACACACACACATACACACACACACACACACACACACACACACACACACACAACCAAAAAAACCCCAGGCTAGCTAAAATAATCTCAAATAACAAAAGAACTGTGGTAGTTTTCATCATTCTAGATTTCAAGTTATACTACAGAGCTATAGTAATGAAAACATTATGATATTGGATTAAAAAAGATACATTAATCAATTGATGAATCAAACTGATTCATCACAAGACCCAGACACAAGTCCACATACCTATGGATATCCAATTTTACATAAAGAAGCTAAAACATACACTGGAGAGAAGACAGTATCTTCAATAAATGATGCCGGTCAAACTGGATGCTTTGTGTAGAAGAATGAAAATAGATCTATATTTATCACATGGCACAAAACTCAACTCTAGATGGATCAAGGACCTCAACATAATACAGAATACCCTGAATCTGATAGAAAAGAAAGCAGATAATCTTGAAGTCATTAACACAGAAAAGGTCTTTCTGAACAGAACACCAATAACAATAAGATCAATGCTTAATAAGTGGGACTTCATGAAACTGAAAAGTTCCTATATGGCAAAGAACACCACATCAGTTGGGAAAAGTGGCAGGGTAAAGAGTAGGAAAAGATCTTTAATGATTACGTATCCCATAGAGGGTTAATATCTAAACTATATAAAGAACCCAAATACTGTACATTAAGAAAACAAATAATGAGGGCACCACAGAACTAAACAGAGAATTCAAAAGAAGAAGCAGCAATGGCTGAGAAACATTTAAAAGAAATGTCCATCATCCTTAGTCTTTAGTGATATGCAAATAGAAACTATATTGATATTTCATTTTTCAGCAGTCAGAATAGATAAAATCAATAAAACAAATTACAACCCACACTGGCAAGGATATAGAGTAAGGGGAACTCTTATTGCTGGCAGGAGCATAAATTTGTACAGCCACTAAGGAAATTAGCATGACAGTTGCTCAGCAAGCTGGAAAGAGATCTACCTCAAAATCTAGCTACTCTTGGACATCCCCAAAGGCTCTACATCCTACTACAGAGACATTGCTCATCCATATTCATTGCTGCCACATTTATAATAGCCAGAAATTGGAAGCAGCCTAGCTGTCTATCAACTAAGGAATGTATCATGAAAACATGGTACATTAACACAATGGAATATTATTCAGTTGTTTAAAAAAAAAAAAACAAATTGTGAAATTGCCAGGCAAATGGATGGAGGTAGGAAAACTCATCATGAGTGAGGTGACCCAGACACAGAAAGACAGTGTGGTGATTTGTATAAGCTTGACCCAGGGAGTGGCACTTCTAGGAGGTGTGACTTTGTTGGAGCAGGTGTGTCACTGTGGGCGTGGGCTTTAAGATTTTCATCCTAGCTGCCTGGAACTCACTAGCAGTCTTCAGATGAAAATGTGGAACTCTCAGCTCCTCTAGCATCATGCCTGTCTGGATCCTGCCATGGTCCCATCTTGATAATACTGGACTGAACCTCTGAATCTGTAAGCCAGCCCCAATTAAATGTTGTCTTTTATAAGACTTGCCTTGGTCATGGTGTCTGTTCATAGCAGTAAAACCCTAACTAAGGCAGACAAAGATTATATACTTTCTCTTATATGTATATATTAGTTTTTATGTCGTTGATATATTGTTATGGAGAGAGGGGGATAGAATGGAAAGATTAAATGGGGAGGATGATGAATGAGAGGGGAAAAAAGGAGAGAATATGGGGAAGGACAACTAACATGAAAAGCCATTTGAGGGGGTCACATGGAGAGACCAAATTAAAGAAGCATACGTACACACACACACACACACACACACACACACACACACACAAAAGAAAGGAATCTAAATAGAGTCTCTAAGTCAAGGGGAAGACACTGCCACAACTAGACATGTTTCACAACAAAGTGAAGCCTCTTGTGCTGGGATAGGTTATGTTTAGTTGGGTATTAATCAAAGGTGCCCCATGGAAAGATTTGAACATCTCAGCTATTGCCTGCACTATTGGGTATTTTCCATAAATGATAGTTATGCCCTTTTTCTAAAGACATATCTCTCTCATTGGACATGAAGAAGTCAAGCTGGAGCCTAACTAGAAGCTTTGCTCCTAATGAACAGTATTCATAGTACTAAAGGATACTCTGCATACTATCAGAGGAGAAAGGTAACCACCAACCTAGCTACAAACCCTGGAATCCACAATGGTTGCCTGCTTGTGTGATATGCTGGTGTAATTGTAGCACAAATGTTGTAAGAGTAACCAAATACTCATTCATTAAATTCAAGGCCTACTCCATGAGATGGGTCTCAAACCTGACATTTTGTGATTGCCATGAACCTTAGATTGGATATGCCATGGCAAAACCAAACATTGTTCTGTTAAATGGTGTTTTGCTACCCTTGTAGGTCAGTGATTCATTCAGCCATCATCAGAGAATCTTCCTCTTGCAGTATGTGGGAGCAGGCACAGAGACCCACAACTGAGCAATGTAGAGAGACTGAGAGACTTTGGTACATTTGGTCCTAAATTTGTCTTCATTAAGACCTTCCAAGTAAACAGTATCTTCTAGATGCAATAGGACTGATACACTTTTGAACCCAAGATCCCATGGCAGTGTACATAGACTTAATAGGTTCAATCTAGACAGGGTTCCTGCACTGAAAGGGTGAAGAGGATATGGCTTCTTTCCCCTAACTGAGAAGTTATCGGCATCTGACATTTGCATGTAAAGAAAAAATTCATTTTCTCTAATAGAGTCTCATTGTGTATATTAACTATAATTAAGGTCAGGCCTCATGCCCAACAGTAGATGGCTAACACAAAAATCAACTCAATGGTATTTTTGTAGAATTTTTGTCTCATATTGCTTTGGTCATTTTTTGTTTTACTGTTCTTTTGCTTGTATATTACAGTTTCCAATTCTTTACATCTATGTGCCAAATGCAGCACTCACATTCATAAAAGAAACTTTACTAAAGCTCAAAGCACACATTGCACCTCACATGATAATTGTGGGAGACTTCAACACCCCACTCTCATCAATGGAAAGATCAGGGAAACACAAACTAAACAGAGACACCTTGAAACTAACAGAAATTATGGACCAAATGGATTTAACAGATATCTATAGAACATTTCATCCTAAAACAAAAGAATATACCTTCTTCTCATAACTTCATGGTACCTTCTCTGAAATTGACCATATAATCGGCCACAAAACAGGCCACAACAGATACAAGAAGATTGAACTAATCCCATGCACCCTATCAGATCACCACAGACTAAGGCTGGTCTTCAATAACAACAAAAACAACAAAAAGCCCACATATACATGGAAGCTGAACAACACTCTACTCAATGATAACTTGTTCAAGAAAGAAAGAAAGAAATTAAAAACATTTTAGAATTTAATGAAAATGAAAACACAACATACCAAATCTTATGGGACACAATGAAAGCAGTGCTAAGAGGAAAACACTCATATCTCTGAGTGCCTCCACAAAGAAACTGGAGAGAGAATACACTAGCATCTTGACAGCACATCTGAAAACTCTAGAACAAAAAGAGGCAAATATATCCAAGAGGAGTAGATGGTGGAAAATAATCAAACTCAGAGCTGAAATTAAGCAAATAGAAATGAACAAAAAAACTATACAAAGAATCCACAAAACCAGAAGCTGGTTCTTTGAGAAAATCAACAAGATAGATAAACCCTTAGCCAGACTAACCAGAGGCCACAGAGACAGTATCCAAATTAACATAATCAGAAATGAAAAGGGAAAAATAACAACATAAACTGAGGAAATTCAAAAAATCATCAGCTCCTACTACAAAAGCCTATATTCAACAAATCTGGAAAATTGGGATGAAATGGACAATTTTCTAGAGAGATACCAAATACCAAAGTTAAATCAGAATCAGATAAACCTTAACCCCTAAAGAAATAGCCACAGTCATTAATAGTCTCCCAACCAAAAGGATACTAGGACCAGATGGGTTTAGTGCAGAATTCTATCAGACCTTCAAAGAAGACCTGATACCAATACTCTTCAAACTATTCCACAAATAGAAACAGAAGGAACACTACCCAACTCGTTCTCTGAAGCCACAATTACACTCATACCTACACCACACAAAAAACTAACAAAGAAAGAGAACTTCAGACCAATTTCACTTATGAATATCAATGTAAAAATGCTCAATTTAATTCTTGCAAACTGAATCCTAGAACACATCAAAATGATCATCCATCATGATCAAGTAGGCTTCATTACAGGGATGCAGGAATGGTTCAATATACGGAAATCGGTAAATGTAATCCTCTATATAAACAAACTCAGAGAAAAAAACCCACATGATCATTTATTAGATGCTGAAAAAGTAGTTGACAAAATTCAACCCCTTCATGTTAAAAGTCTTGAAAAGATCAGGAATTCAAGGCCTATACCTAAACATAGTAAAAGCAATATACAGCAGACCAGTAGCCAACATCAAGCTAGATGTAGAGAAACTTAAAGCAATCCCACTAAAATCAGGGACTAGAGAAGGCTGTCCACTCTCTCCCTACCTATTCAATATAGTACTCAAAGTGCTAGCCAGAGCAATTAGATAAGAAAAGGAGATCAAAGGGATACAATTTGGAAAGGAAGACGTCAAAATATTACTATTTGCAAATGATATGATAATATACTTAAGTGACCCCAAAAATTCCACCGGAGAACTCCTAAACCTGATGAACAACTTCAGCCAAGGGGTTGGATATAAAATTAACTCAAACAAATAGATAGCCTTCCTCTGCTCAAAGAATTAACAGGCTGAGAAAGAAATTAGGGAAATGACTCCCTTCACAATAGTCACAAATAATATAAAACACTTCAGTGTGACTCTAACCAAGCAAGTGAAAGATCTGTATGACAAGAACTTCAAATCTCAGAAGAAAGAAATCAAAGATGATCTCAGAATTTGGAAAGATCTCCCATGCCTGTGGATTGGCAGGATTAACATAGTAAAAATGGTCATCTTGCCAAAAGCAATCTACAGATTCAATGCAATCCCCATCAAAATTCCAACTCAATTCTTCACAGAGTTAGAAAGAACAATTTGCAAATTCATTTTGGAATAGCAAAAAACCCAGGATAGTGAAAACTATTCTCAACAATAAAAGAACTTCTGGGGGAATAACAATTCCTGACCTCAAGCTGTACTACAGAGCAATAGTGAGATAAACTGCATGGTATTGGTACAGAGACAGTCAGGTAGATCAATGGAACAGAACTGAAGACCCAGAAATGAACCCACACACCTATGGTCATTTGATCTTTGACAAAGGAACTAAAAACATCCAGTGGAAAAAAGACAGTTTTCAACAAATGCTGGTTCAACTGGAGGTCAACATGTAGAAAAATGCAAATTGATCCATTCTTATTCTCTTGTATAAACTCATGTCCAAGTGGATCATGGACCTCTACATAAAACCAGATACATTAGCCAGGCAGTGATGGCACACACCTTTAATCCCAGCACTTGGGAGACTGAGGCAGGTATATTTCTGAGTTTGAGGCCAACCTGGTGTACAGAGTGAGTTCCAGGACAGTCAGCGCTACACAGAGAAATCCTGTCTCAAAAAACCAAAACCAACCAATCAACCAAACAACCAAACAAAAAACCCAGAGACACTAAAACTAATAGAGGAGAAATTGGGGAAGTTCCTCGTACTCATGGGCACAGGGGAAATGTTCCTGGACAGAACACCAATGGCTTATGCTGCAAGATCAACAATCAACAATGGACGAATGTGACCTCATTAAATTTTAAAGTGTCTGTAAGACAAAGAACACTGTCAGTAGGACAAAAAGGCAACCAAAAGATTTGGAACAGATCTTTACCAACCCTCCATCCAATAGAGGGCTCATATCCAATATATATAAAGAACTCAAAATGTTAGACTCCAGAGAACCAAATAAACCTATTAAAAAATGGGAACAGAGCTAAACAAAGAATTCTTAACTAAGGAATACTGAATGGCTAAGAAGCACCTGAAGAAATGTTCAACATCCTTAGTTATCAGGGAAATACAAATCAAAACAACCCTGAGATTCCACCTCACACCAGTCAGAATGGCTAAGATCAAAAACTCAGGGGACAGCAGATGCTGGAGAGGATGTGGAGAAAGAGGAATACTCCTCCATTGCTGGTGGGATTGCAAGCTGGTACAATCACTGTGAATATCAGTCTGGCGGTTCCTCAGAAAATTGGACATAATACTATCTGAGGACCCAGTTTTACTACTCCCAGGCATATATCCAAAAGATGTTCCAACATATAATATGGACACATGCTCTGCAACGACCATAGCAGCCATATTTAAAATAGCCTGAAGATTGAAAGAACCCAAACATCCTTCAGTAGAGGAATGGTTACAGAAAATGTGGTATATTTACACAATGGAGTACTACTCAGTTATTAAACACATTGAATTCATGAAATTCTTAGGCAAATGGATGGGATTAGAAAATATTATCCTGAGTGAGGTAACCCAATCACAAAAGAACACACATGGTATGCACTCACTGACAAGTGGATATTAGCCTAAAATCTCAGAATACCCAAGACACAATTCACAGACCACATGTAGTTCAAGAAGAAGGAAGACCAAATTGTGGATGCTCTAGTCCTTCTTAGAAGGGGGAACAAAATACTAAAGGGAGAAAATACAGAGACAAAGTGTGGAGCAGAAACTGAAGGAAAGGCCATTCAGAGACTGTCCCACCATATAGACACCAAAACCAGACACTATTGATGATGCCAAGAAGTGCTTGCTGACAGGAGTCTGATATCGCTGTCTCCTGAGAGGATCTCCCAGAGACTGACAAATACAGAGGCGATACTCGCAGCCAACCATTGGACTGAGCATGGGATCCCCAATGGTGGAGTTAGAGAAAGGACTGAAGGAACTGAAGGGGTTTGCAACCCATAGGAAGAACAACAGTATCAACCAACCAGATCCCCAGAGTTCCCAGGGACTAAACTACCAACCAAAGAGTACACATGGGGGGATCCATGGCTCCAGCCACATATGTAGCAGAGGATGGCCTTTTCGGACATCAATGAGAGGAGAGGCCATGGTCCTGGGAAGGCTTCATGCCCCAGAATAGGGGGATGCCAGGGTGGAGAGGCAGGAGTGGGTGGGCAGGTGGGTGAGCACAGTCATAGAAGCAGGGAGAGGGAGAATGGGATAGATGGGATAGGGGGTTTCTGGAGGGGAAACTTGGAAAGGGGATAACATGTGAAATATAAATAAATAAAATATCCAAGAAAAAAAAATCAAAACACAAATCTAAGGATGAAAGAGGGGGATGAAGGGGAGAAGGGGCTCGAGGGGGAGGGGGCAGAGTAGCACAGTTCGAAGATCTAAACCAGGCTTTAATATTACCATGGTTGCACAGTCGTGTAGTTCAGAGTTGTCACTGGAGTAGAGCAGAGAGCTCAGCATACATCCTGACGTACCTAATCGGAAAATCTTTGTCAAAGGAGCAGATGGAACACAACAGAGAAGTGAATCTTTTGACAAATGCTGCCTTGAGAGCTGAAAATGAGGACATAAAATGGTATGTCTATTCTAGAGAATTTTTTTGCCATTTCCTTAAAGGTTAAACAAAGAGTTACCATATGATTGAGCAAGTTGACCTCTAGACGCATTTCCAAGAGAACTGAAGCCATTTGTCCATGTAGACTATGTAGACATGAACATTGTCAACTGTAAAAGCTGACACATGAAAACAATTCAAATGTCCAATTGATGAATGGTTAAACAAAAAAGGGGCATAAGGAATATATAGAAGAAGTGAAATACGGACACAGATAAAGCATAAGAGGAGCTAGATGTTAAATCCCCTTATTGTAAAATTGTATTTATATGTTAAATGCCCAGAATTTAGTCAGAGAGTAAATTTCTGGGTTCCAGAGGCTAGGAGAAAGCTCGTGGTAAAAGTATCATGGTAAAAATATTCCTTTTCAGAGTTTTATGGAGGGGCTGTGGAAAGGGACTGATAGTTGCCACAGCTGTCTAGCTGTCAATATTCTAAAACTGCTCAGCTGTGCTTCCGTGTTGGCATGTGTGTGCATGGTGTGTCTGTTCATGTGGGTCTGTACGCATGCATGCACAGGAGCACGTATGGAGGACAGATGTTGGAACTGGATATCCTTTTTGATCACTTATGAATCTCTCACTGAACCTAGTTCATAATTGAGGTAGGCTGGCTTACCGTTGAGCTGTATCTGCCTCCCTGGCACTGCGGTTACAGGAATATGCTGCCTCACACTGGCTTTTATGTGGGTGTTGAGGAATTCTCTTAAGTTCTTCATGCTTGTGTAGTAGGCATATGATTAGCTGAGGCTCCTCCTGGGGCCCAACTATACATTGTAAAATTACAAATCCTGTTATATGAAATATATATCAATAAAAAATTAATAAAAAAAACCAAATAACAAGGAGAACAGAGATAGTTTGGTTTTTACAAATCCCAACAGGAAAATTCAAGAGGGTAGGGTACTTTCTGCTTCTTATTTAAACATTCATTTGCTTATTTATTTTTAAAATGCCATGTTATAGGAAGGGAAACACTGTTCAGATGGAGTTCTGGGAATGCCTGAACCGTTGAGTTCCTTGTCGATTCAGTGTGTATAATGTGTATAATGATTTGTAGTCATTTTTTAAAGGATTTATTTATTTTATGTGAGTACACTGTAGCTGTCTTCAGAAACACTAGAAGAGGACATCAGATCCCATTACAGATGGTTGTGAGTCACCATGTGGTTGCTGGGAATTGAACTCAGGACCTCTGGAAGAGCCGTCAGTGCTCTTAACTGATAAGCCATCTCTCCAGCCTGATTTTTAGTCAATTTTTATCCCCATTTCCCTTTCTCATTCCTCTATCTCCTGCTGAAGTCCTTCTTCTTCCCCCAAAACAAAGAAGTTACATGAATGGAATAGAATTCCTGAAGTAGTGATGTAAATTTTAGAGAAAGGGCCATCCTGTCCCAACTCAGGGTGCACTCCTAGATCTAGACTAGGTACACATGCCATGACTCACTCTGTATTCCTAAGTCTAGACTAGGCATGCCTGTCCTGAGCCACTATGTATTCCTAGATCTAGACTAGGCATGTCTGCCCTGACTCACTGGGTACTCCCAGATCTAGACTAGGTATTCATGCTCCGACTCACTGTGTACTTCTGGATCTAGACTAGTTATGCCTGCCCTGACTCCTAGACTAGGCACACCTACCCTGACTCACTGGGTACTTCTAGATCTAGATTAAGCATCCCTGCCTTGATTCACTCTATACTCCTAGATCTAGACTAGGCATGCCTTTCTACACAGCCTTTCATTGCCTTTCACTGCTCACCCAGTGGATAATGAACAATGACAGGCAATACTGACTGTCAACTTGATAGGTACTAGCATTACCACAGAGGTAAAAGAACACTGAGCAGGGGTATTTGATCATGAGGTAGGGGATGATTGTACACTAGAGTCTAAAGGTCATCCCAGGTTTCACTGTGGGACAAATGGTCTTTCTCAAGAGATGCTCTCTGGATATCCCAAGAGAGAGCCAGTTCTTCAAATATCCAGAAAAGTTTCTAACCAGGGACACAGAAGAAAATGCAGAACAGAGCTGGCAAAGAGGACCCAGAGGCACATGAAAGAAACATCAGCCTGGCCAGGGCAGTCAAGGGAGGTCACCGGACATGGTGAACAGAGCCATGATTAAAGAAGAATCTGATGTCATATGGAAAATGCTTAATTTTCGTGTCTATTATTAAGTAAGAAAGCCACTGTCCAGCAAATTGATTCCTCCTAAGGATTGCAGCAAGGACTGTGGTAGAGCCGTGAACCGTGATGTGCATCTCCATGGCGACAACCAGGGATGACCTGATTATTCTGGCCAGCATGGTAGTGATGCTTTTCTGCCTCTGGACTCTGCGTGTATCCCTCTCAGGATGGGCATTTCCTCAAATGGGGACAGACTTTGTAGGAGAGAAACAAGCAGGAAACTCTCCGGCTTCCCTGCTAGCAGCTCCATTAATGGATGTGCCCTGTGCCATACTGTGCACAGTGAATGCTTTTTCTTTTCCAATTAAAATTGATCAGCATGACTAGCACTAAAAGGCCCCTGCTTTAAGTATTCTCAGGATTAGCATTTGGCCTGTGTGAGATGACACAGTAGGACCATGGACACTCGTGTTCAAAATGTGGGACACCACAGCATGACCATGGGGGTTCGTATTCAAGTTGTGGGATGCGACAGCATGGCCATAGGGGTTCTTACGCAGAGGAGCTCCAGGTTCTCAGTGAAAAGCCCAGCCATAAGGCTGATAATGCAGGGCACTCTGATAAGATGGGAATGGGAGGCCACTCCTGTGTCCTAGAAGGTCTCTGTTGCTACCTCTGATAGTGGCTCTCATAAGGAAGACAAACTAAACTCAGCCAATCACTGTCAATCCAAAACAGATTCCTTTTGTACTTACTCTAATTGCTCAGTATCAGGGGAGGGGGCAATGAAATATATTTGCACATGTGAAATTAAAACTCCACATTATTTTCCATTTTCTAATATGTTGGAAGGCATTTCCTGTCCAGATGAGGCCACACCTCTCGTTTTTCCTTTCTTCCTTGGGGTGATGTTATGAGTCAGGGCCAGAGTTACTATGCTGCCTTTGTCATCATATTTAATTAATCTTTCTCTACAAACAGAATGACAAAAGAAACAAATCACAGAATTACAATGTATTCAAAAATAACCTGGGGATTGGGAAGGAAGTAGCAAGCAATGAAATGAGTGTATTAGTTTGATTCATAATTTATGTGCAAAGAATACATGTTTGGGAAAAGTCCAATTCCATTTGAAATCGAATATAAAGCAAATATTTTGTGGCATATGTTCTATCTAGCATGGTGACTGTAGTCAATTATAGTGCCTATATGATCATGTTTCTTATGTATCAGTTTGTTACTCTAAAATGAATATATTATCGTGGTATTAGAGCATACACTTCCCCTGTTAACCTCTTTTCCCCTAGCTGCTGTGTTTCATCATAGGGTCTCAGCAGTAATTTCACAGACTAAATTTTTATGATTTATAGAGGCAATGGTGATGGCTATATTTTACTTATCGTATTAACTGTATTCAGAAAGGTAGCTACCATAGGGTGGCTTTCGATCCATGCAGATACAGAAGTATTTGGCAGAAGAGGAATTTTTGGAGGACAAACACAGGCAATGAAGGTACAGAAGTTTCCCATGTTTGTTCCACGTACTGTCTACAGAATCAATCACGAGATCTAAGAACAAACTCTGCAGCCACAAACGATGATGGGATCCAAATTGTCTGAATCTGGATGTGGCTGTGGGTGTGGCCCACGAACACATAAACGTAAGGGGATTCCTACTCGCTATTGAAATTCCCAGATCCGCATCAGCTGACCTTTCATTAATACCCTCGAAGTGACCTTTCTTACAATCCACATGTGAAACAACTTATAAAAGCCATGCTGTATGTCAAACTTCATCCCATTCAATTCTCCCTCGGTTGAGAACCGACACTAAAGATGTTTTGTCTTTCAGAACACTTTCCTTTGGGAGCCAGAGGCCTGATGATGTATAATCTTTCGTGAAGGTTTTATGGCAAGGCTTCATAAAGCAAACATCCCCCCCCCCTTATTTTATATCACCCTGACAAACAAAAATGCTGAGTCATTTAATTACTAAACCCGCCTGACACATCCGGAAAGCCAAACATTCTGGCAGCATCTAGCTGAAGGGGAAAAAAAATCCGCACCAAATTCCCAGAGTTACTTGTCAAGGCAATGTCAATAAGGAAACTAGTAAATACTCTGTTAGGCCCCAGAGGAGACACTAGTGTGTGTGTGTGTGTGTGTGTGTGTGTGTGGAGGGGTGGGGGGGGGTAGGGGGCACTCCCCGAGGCTCTGCGTCAGCGCCTTTCGCCCCCGCAGCTTTGCATCCTAGTTTGGTAGCGCTTTGAGCACAGGTAAGAATAGCAAGCAGGACATATGTCCCTGGTAAGGGTTGGTCGACATTTTACAGAAAGTTTCAAACCTAGAACTCAGACGCGTAATTCCCAAGGCGACCGATGGAAGGAATCCTACTCAAGCAACAAGGGTTGCAGAGTACTCCTGTGTGACAATGTCCAGGGTTCAGATCCTGTCATGTTTCGGAGCTCCAGAACATCACCAGCCTGTGCCCGGTACCTTTATTTAAGGTCCCTTCCTCTTCCCTCAGAGAACAGTTAACCCCTGTAACAAATGGCGACCCATTTTACAGTAAGAACTTAGCAAAAGTGTGAAAGTCACTCTTGAGGTGCTCTTTAAACGCTTTGGTTTGCAGGCTTGAAAAGTTTTCTCAGTTTTTCCCCCGCCCTGTCAATCACATGTGAGGAGAGCAAAGCACACAGACTGTCAGGGGGTCACGGTGTGAGCGCTTGAGTGTTGGGGAGACGGTAAAGCCCCTCTCTCATGTAAATCCCAGTCAAGTTTAGGGAGGTGGGAAAAAGAAAATAAGCTTGTAAAGGGAAAAACAAGGCAAAAATCTCGGTGGTAAGAGCACTTGCTGAATAGGCACGAGGACCTGGGCAACCATATAGAAAAGCCATGCGTAGCTGTGGCCCTAACCTCAGCACTGTCAAGATAGAAACAGTAGGGACTTGCTGCCTTCCAGCCTAGCTCTAGGCCCAGCAAAGCACCCCATGTTAAGGAAATAGGATAGAGAGTAATAAAGTAAAACACCTACTATCTTCCTCTGGCCTCCACATATATACACGTGGGCATGAAAATCCACACATAAACATATGCATGCACACATGTGCCTGCACATACCACATACTCTCTTTCTCATACACACACATACATACCACACTCACATCACATACACAAGCAGACACTCATACACACATAACACACACACACATACACATACATACCACACATATCACACTCACATATACAACACACATGCACATATACACACATACCACATACATACCATGCATATACCACACACACACACACACACACACACCCCATAATCATACAGACACATACACCACATCACAACACACATATACTAAACACATATACACATATATACTAGAGAACTTAAATTGAGAACCTTGCTCCATAAGACTGTAGGGTATTTTCTTAATTAGTGATTGATGTGGGAGGGTCCAGCCCATTGTGGCTGCTGCCATTCCTGGGCTGGTGGTCCTGGGTTCTTTAAGAAAGCAGGTTGAGCAAGACATGAGAACAAGCCAGTAAGCAGCAACCCTCTATGACCTCTGGAACAGCTCCTGCCTTTAGGTTCCTGCCCTGCCTGAGTTTCTGCCCTGACTTCCTTCAATGGTGAACAGTGATATGGAAGTGTAATCCAAATAAAAATCTTTCCTCCCCAAGTAGCTTTTGGTCATTGTGTGTCATCACAGCAATAGCAACCCTAAGTAAAACATTTTGGTAACACTAAATTTCTACAAAAGGACCTGTCCACAGTGTCAGGAAGTTGGAAAGTATCTGGGGTACTGTCTGTAGAGATCTACTAAAAACAGTATAAGACAACATTTTAGGCTGAGAGAAATCTTATATAATATGATCGGAGGTTCATTTATATAATTGCCCAAATAAATTCTGTGACATTTATTTCATCATTTAAAAAATTACTTTCTAATAAAAATGTTGTGTTATATTTCGTCAATTATAATTCTTTTGAGAATTTCATACATGAATACTGTATTTTCCTCAGGATATTGCCATTGTGCTTTGTTACATCATGGGACTTGAAAGTAAAGCCCAACTGCTGAAGGCACACCCCAGTTTGGACTCAGTATTTAAAGGAATTTGACCTGGAAACCTCACCACTGAGTACTAACTTGCTCTCATAGAACCCAAATAGGACTATGCAAGCTGCTGAGGAGAAAAGCAACCAATAGTAGTCTTACCCAACTATAAATCCTAAGATCCACAAAGTCCCCAAGGGTGAAATAGTGACATTTATAATTTTCTCATAACCAACAATCACCTAATTGAACTTATCTCACTCAGTAGGTGGGAATTCATATCTAGTACTGTAAGCTCAGTCAATTAATGGTAGCTAATTAGGTCATAGACATTAGAGAGAAGCTATTACTGTCACTTTCCTATATGCACATAATTTGAAACCCCTTACTAAATATTTATCCTAATATCCACAGGTGAGGCTCACTCTCATGCACCACTTCCCCCATGAAGCTCATACTTATAGCAGACAGAGACTACAACAGAAATTTATAATTGGTCAAAACTAGATTGAGATGAAAGGGGAGGTGGGGAGGAATTGGGAGGAGTAGAAGGGGGGGGAAGTGATAATTAGGATATATTGTATGAGAAAAGAATCTATTTCCAATAAAAGGGAAAATATATATCATGTATCATGTATCATATATAGAGAATACTCATATATCATATACATCATATATCATATATAGAGAATACTCACCCTGGGGTGCCCAGCACAAATAGATAAATCTATAATACAACCTCTGAATATAATACTCAGGGAATATTGCAGATGAAGGGTTAGAAAGATTTTAAGAGCCAGGGGACCAGGATGTTTGCTGGGAGATATGGATAATGGGGAAACTTCACCCAAGAAATCTCAAAAATATTGCCACCTAAACAGGACCCATGCAGTGACAACAGCAGATGACAGGCCCATATGAATGTGGGAAATCTCAAAACCCCTGGCTCTAGAGGAAAGGCTACATGAAATTAGTGGGTGCCCAAGAAAGAGAGGACCAGTTACATGAAAAAAAAATCACAGTCTCACTGCCTTTAGTTATAATTATAACCTAAGTGGTTAGTATTAATTAAATTATTTTGCCAAATTTACTTTAATTTTTCAAGATAAAAATCCCAATTAAGCATTTTATCACCATCCCCTAGAATGTTGATTGTGGTTTCACCTTAAGTGGACTTTACCAATACCAATTATCCTCAGATAATGGAGTTTTATATAGATATCGCTTCCCAATGTGCTATTTCCATTAGACATTGTTTACAACAGAAGCAACTTCAAGTCTAATATACTATAGGGTAAAATTACATTTGTTTTTATGCCCTAGTCAATGGGAAGCCTGCCTGATGTTGGCTGCTGGTAGCTTCAGTCGTTCAAACTGAAACAGAATGGCTGCTCCGTTGGCTTTTGAAATTGTGCAAGTGTTTGAGATGGCAAGATAACAAGTGCGGAGTGTATAATAGACAAACTGTCCTCAGGCAAGTCCACCAAGACTTGGTTACTTCTCTGCCACCAGAAATGAAGAATCACCTCACAGGGATCTCTCCAGGCATTGCTCACTTCTGGTTTTGTAGTAGAATTGTTTATAATAGTTTTGCTTTTAATAACTCTGGGGTGCTCCTGAGATTCTTGGGTGTCCTCTCTTCAAGTTAAATGTGAGGCCTTTCATTTGGAAGCCCAGTACTACTTGGGGATATAGTTCAGTTGGGAAAGTATTTGCCTAGCATGCACAAACCCCTGGGCATGGTGGGGGGACATCTGTAATCCTACCAGAGGGATGGTGAGAACAAGGGAACTCAAAGTTAAAGTTCATTTTGACGATGTAATGAGTTCAAGGCTAGACTTGGATACATAAGATTCCATATGAGAGAGAAAGAAAAAGAATGAGGAGAAAGGAGGAAGAAGAGGAGGGAGAGGAAGAGGAGGAGAAGGAGAAGGGGAAGAATAAGGAGAAGGAAGAGGAGAAGGAGGGGGAGGAGGGGAGGAGGAGGAAGAGGAGAGGGGGAGGAGAAGGAGGAGGAGGAGAAGGAGGAGGAGAAGGAGGAGGAGGAGGAGAAGGAGGAGAAGGAGGAGGAGGAGAAGGAGAAGGGGGAGAAGGGGGAGAAGGAGGAGAAGGAGGAGAAGGCGGAGAAGGAGAAGGAGGAGGAGGAGGAGGAGAAGGGGGAGGAGGAGGAGAAGGGGGAGGAGGAGGAGAAGGGGGAGGGGGAGGAGGAGAAGGAGGAGGAGGAGGAGAAGGGGGAGGAGGAGGAGAAGGAGGAGGAGGAGGAGAAGGCGGAGGAGGAGGAGAAGGAGGAGGAGGAGGAGGATGAGG
The DNA here is from genome assembly GCA_036184795.1 of Tokudaia tokunoshimensis. Taxonomy (NCBI): domain Eukaryota; kingdom Metazoa; phylum Chordata; class Mammalia; order Rodentia; family Muridae; genus Tokudaia; species Tokudaia tokunoshimensis. The sequence continues at coordinate 105,903,550 of BTHU01000016.1, read as the reverse complement.
AGGAGGAGGAGGAGAAGGGGGAGGAGGAGGAGAAGGGGGAGGAGGAGGAGAAGGGGGAGGGGGAGGAGGAGGAGGAGGAGAAGGAGGAGAAGGAGGAGAAGGGGGAGAAGGGGGAGGAGAAGGAGAAGGCGGAGAAGGAGGAGAAGGAGGAGAAGGAGGAGAAGGAGGAGAAGGGGGAGAAGGAGGAGAAGGAGGAGAAGGAGGAGAAGGGGGAGAAGGAGGAGGAGGAGGAGAAGGGGGAGGAGGAGGAGAAGGGGGAGGAGGAGGAGAAGGGGGAGGGGGAGGAGGAGGAGGAGGAGAAGGAGGAGAAGGAGGAGGAGGAGAAGGAGAAGGGGGAGAAGGGGGAGAAGGAGGAGAAGGAGAAGGAGGAGGAGGAGGAGAAGGGGGAGGAGGAGGAGGAGGAGAAGGAGGAGGAGGAGGAGAAGGGGGAGGAGGAGGAGAAGGGGGAGGAGGAGGAGAAGGAGAAGGGGGAGGAGGAGGAGAAGGGGGAGGGGGAGGAGAAGGGGGAGAAGGGGGAGAAGGAGGAGGAGGAGAAGGGGGAGGGGGAGGAGGAGGAGAAGGAGAAGAAGCAGTAGTAGTAGAGGCTCAACAGCCCTGATAGGGAGTATTTATTTCTACATCTGATCTTTCTTTACTGCCTTAATGAAATGTGAATCTCAGAGAGAAGAAGGCACTCTTTATGTGATGAGTAAGAGAGATTCAATCAGGTGTGGCAGAACACATAAAACGTAACCCTTTTCCTTTCAGTCACTATGGTTTTGCTATAGACACACCATTCAGCCCCTGGAATTGAAGGCGGTTTCATTCAGTTGAGGAACTTCTGGATTTGCAATTTGAGATGAATGAATGAACAAGGAAAGCCAAGGGCAATAAACCTGATAGTAAGGAGTGTTAATACAGTAAGGAGCACGGTAGCAGCGCTTCCGTGTAAAAGATACAACTTCGACTAGTAAAGAAATACCCCAGCAATTTCATGTAACAGAGGGACGTCGAGTGACTGAGGCAGAGCTAGAGAATAAAAATGTTCATGTGATTCCAGTACACCTGAAGTGTTTGATCCACTGATCTTCTTCACCCCTCTGCTTTAGAATTCACTCACATGACTTCTCAAGAAATGCTCCTTTGTAGCATTAATTTCATGTAATGTTCATGACTAATTCCTCAACTTTAAGCAATGTGAACAACCTATTTAAGTTCTGAATCAGGTTAGGAAGGTCAGAATTCCATAGCAACCTCCTTCCCACCAACCAATCAATACTTTATTTCTGTAGTGCACCAGAAAACTGTTATAATAAATTGATATCAGTAACAGAGCTGGCATCTATACACTAACAGTGAAAATATACAGGATTATAGGGCATATAGAAATAGAAGACAGATTAGTATCTTTTTAAAAAATTTTGTTTATTTATTTACATTCCAGCCATTGCCCCCTCCCAATCCCCCACCCCATTTCTCCTCCCCATTGTCTTCGAGAGGGTGCTCCCCCCCACCAGGCCCCCTCCCTCCCTGGGTCCTCAAGTCTCTCAAGGATTAGGCACATCTTCTTGAGGCCAGACCAGGTAGTCCTTTGCTACATACGTGCCAGGGGACTTGGGCCAGAGGTGTATGTTCCTGGTTGGTGGCTCAGTCTCTGGGGTCTCCCTGGGGTCTGGGTTAGTTGAGACTGCTCCTCTTCCTATGGGGTCACCCTCCCCTTCAGCTTCTTCAATCCTTCCCCCAACTTTAGTGCAATGGTTGGCTGTAAGTATCTGTCTCAGTCAGCTGTTGGCAGGGCCTCTCAGAGGATAGCAGTGCTAGGCTCCAGTCTGTCAGCACATCAGAGTGTCAGTAAGAGTGTCAGGCTTTGGTGCTGGTCCCTTCCCCCTCTCCTAACCCCTTGCTCCATGAGATAGATCCCAAGTTGGGCAGGTCATTAGACTGCCTTTCCTTCAGTCTCTTCTCCATTCCCCCCCCCCACCACCCCCGACACACAGTTCTTTTAGACAGGAACAATTCTGGGTCAGGAATTTTTGACTGTGGGTTAGTAACCCTGTCCCTCCACTTGAGGCCCTGTCTATCTACTGGAGGTGGACTCTTCGAGTTCCTTCTCTCTAGTGTTGGGCATTTTGGCTAAGGTCACCTCCATTGAGTCCTGAAAGTCTCTTTACCTCATGGGTCTCTGGTACTTTCTAGAGAGTCTCTCCATCCCCCACCCCCTGAGGCTATATATTTCCATTCATTCTCCTGGCCCTCTGGGCTTCTCTCCATCCACTCACCCTATACCTGATCCTGTTCCCAGAATAGTATCTTTAAAGGGATAATTTAGACTTCTACTTGAAATCTACTTTTTTCAGATCATCAATTTCCCTAAAGACACCAGTAGCTAAGCCAATTATTAAGTAGCACTGGGCTTAAGGAAAGATGTATAAAATACCAATATGACATGGAGTGTTTCTGAAAGCCCAGAGTAAGACTGCTTAACTTGGAGATAAGTAAAATTTTTTATCCTTTCACTTTCCATGTTAGAGTGTGACTCACTGACAGAATCTTTTCATTGTAACAGAGAAATCAATGGGTGATGGGGTGTGGTTTCCCAGTGTGCACGTTTCCATACCAAGCATTCCTCTGGAACTCAAGTCCAGCCTTCCATGGGACAGTGGTCAGTACAGCACACAGAGTCCTTATTAGGTGGCTCTATACATCCTAATGTTTAAAAAAAACCTTACAGCATTTTCCTTCTTCTTGACTTGAGCAAAAGAAAGATATAAAAGAACATACATTGTATAATTACACTTCCATGTGGGTATAGAAAAATCAAGTCAATCTATAATTGATAAGGGAAAACCAGGGTGTCAAAAAGGAAGGAAAAATAAATTAGTACAAAGGAACCTTAACATGAGAAAAAGTTTGCACATCCTCATAAATGTGGTTGTGGTTATTTACATATCAATACATACACAGGAGGACACATACAATGCATATTTCAATGTGTGCATATATACATAGAGAATAAGAAAGGTTTTTTTTTTCTCTCTAGCATTACTTAATTTTCATGGCACACAAAGTTTGGCTGCTCATTTCTAAAGTCTGCAGTGTATAAAATACCATTCTCTGGCCAGCTAATCAGTATGTATATTACTCAGTATGTATAAGACACATATGTAGATATATAAAATACTGTATTTTAACTACATGTAGCTTATGTCACTGGTATGTATTCTAAACTGTTGGGGTAAAATAATATAAATAAAGATGTTTAATGTTGTCATACCTCTGAAGAGTTTCCCAACAGCCTTTCACCAATGCATTTCTAAGATGTGCATGTTAGAATAGAGGTCTGAGATACAACGTGCTCTTTATGTCTGTGGAAGCCCAAGGTGGTAGCTTAGTGTTCCCTCTTCCCACCAGCTGAGGCACAGTGTCTTAGTCAGGGTTTCTATTCCTGCACAAATATCATGACCAAGAAGCAAGTTGGGGAGGAAAGGGTTTATTCAGCTTACACTTCCACACTGCTGTTCATCACCAAAGGAAGTCAGGACTGGAACTCAAGCAGGTCAGGAAGCAGGAGCTGATGCAGAGGCCATGGAGGGATGTTTCTTACTGGCTTGCTTCCCCTGGCTTGCTCAGCTTGCTTTCTTATAGAATCCAAGACTACCAGCCGAGGGATGGTACCACCCACAAGGGGACCTCCCCCCCCCCTTGATCACTATTTGAGACAGTGCCCCATAGCTGGATCTTGTGGAGGCACTTCCCCAACTGAAGCTCCTTTCTCTGTGATAACTCCAGCTTGTGTCAAGTTGACACACAAAACCAGCCAGTACACACGGAATGTTGTCCCTGGGAATCTGAATCTTAGTACGTTTGACACAATGAACATGGGATATCTTATAATTAAATTTGGCATGGCAGAGACCTGTTAACAGTAGCATCTGGAAAACAGCAGCACGGATGCTAGAAAAATCAGCCCACCAACAGTGATCTGGGAAACCTGCAGCAGTGTCAGACAGGAGTGATCCAGACCTGACTCTCCCACCTGACTCTGCCACCGTGCCCTCCCTATGGTGCTTTGCTTAGTCTACCACAGCTCAGCAACTTGCAATTTGTGTGTGCTATCATCTCTCCTTTGAGTGATTTTCCTTTCAAAAACTGTATCATTTGCCTGTGTGATGAAGTGAACTTCAGTTAACTTCTAGGGAAACCGGAAGTTAACTGAAAGTTAGACTTGCGTCTGTGTGATGTACACATTGGTAAACTAACCAGTTGTCTTAGTCACTGTTCTATTATCATGAAGAGAAACCATGACTAGAATAACTCTTGTAAAGGAAAGCATTTAACTGGGGGTTAGCTTGAAGTTTCGAAGGCTTAGTCCTGATAGGAAGCATATGGTGCTAGAGCTGAAGAGGAGAGCGGCATCCAGATCCACAGGCAGAGGGGAGAGGGGGGAGGGAAAGGAGGAGGGGAGAGGGGAGAGGAGGGAGGGGCAGGGGGAGGAGGAGAAGGAGAGAGAGGAGGAGGACAGAGGGGATAGAGGAGAGGGGAAGGAGGAGGAGAGAGGGGGAAGGGGAGAAGAGAGGGGAGAGGGGGGATGGGGAGGGACACGGGGAGGGGGGAGAGGGGAAAGAGTGTAAGCCAGCCAGAGGGGGAGAGGGCAGAGCAACACAGAAACATTGTGATTGGCATGGGCTTTTGAACCCCCCAAACCCACCCCCATTGACATACCCCATTGAGGAATCCAACAAGGCCACAGTATCTAATCCTTTCAAATAGTGCCACTGCCAGGTGACTTTTTTTTTTTAATTTTTTTTTAAAATTGGTTATTTTATTTATTTACAGTTCAAATGTTATCCCCCTTCCAAGTTTCCCCTCCACAAGCCCAGTCCCCTACCCCCTACCCCTGCCTCTATGAGGGTGCTCCCCCACCCCCAAACTCCTGCCTCAGCAACCTAGCATTTCCCTATCCTGGGTCATCAAGCCTCCACAGGACCAAGGGCCTCCAGATAAGGCCATCCTCTGCTACATATCAAGCTGGAGCCATGGGTCACCCCTGAATGTGTACACCTTGGTTGATGGTTTAGTCCCTAGGAGCTTTTGGGGGGGGTCTGGTTGGTTGATACTGTTCTTCCTATGGGGTTGCACACCCCTTCAAACTCCTTCAGTCCTTACCCCAACTCCTCCATTCTGATCCCTGTGCCCAGTCTAATGTTTGGCTGTGTACATCTGCATATGGTTTCATATGGTCTGTGAGTTGTATCGTGAATATTCCAATCTTTTTGGCTAATATTCACTTATCAGTGAGTATATACCATGTGTGTTCTTTTGGGTATGGATTACCTCACTCAGGATGATATTTTCAAGTTCCATCCATTAGCCAAAAAATTTCATGAATCATTGTTTTTAATAGCTTGAGTAGTACTCTATAGTGTAAATGTACATTTTCTCTATCCATTTCTCTGTTGAGGGACATCTGGGTTTTTTCCAGCTTCTGGCTATTATAAATATGGCTGCTATGAACATAGTGGAGCACGGGTCCTTATTATGTGTTGGAGCATCTTCTGGGTATATGCCCAGGAGTGGTATAGCTGGGTCCTCAGGTATGTCCAATTTTCTGAGGAACCACCAGACTGATTTCCAGATTGCAATCCCACCAGCAATGGAGGAGTATTCCTCTTTTTCACATCCTCTCCAGCGGCTGCTGTCACCTGAGTTTTTGATCTTAGCCATTCTGACAGGTGTGAGGTGGAATCTTAGGGTCATTTTGATTTGCATTTCCCTGATGACTAAAAATGTTGAACATTTCTTTAGGTGCTTCTTGACTACTCAAGTTTCCCCAGTTGAGAATTCTTTGTTTAGCTCTGTTCCCCATCTTTTAAGAGGGTTATTTGACTCTCTGGAGTCTAACTTCTTAAGTTCTTTGTATACATTGGATATTAGCCCTCTATTGGATGTAGGACTGGTAAAGATCTTTTCCCAATCTGTTGGTTGCCATTTTGTCCTGTTGACAGTGCCCTTTGCCTTACAGAAGCTTTGCAATTTTCTGAGGCCCCATTTCTTGATTCTTGATCTTAGAGTACAAGACATTGGTGCTCTGTTCAGAAAAATTTCCCTTGTGCCCATGTGTTTGAGGCTTTTCTACACTTTCTCTTCTATTAGTTTCAGTGTATCTGGTTTTATGTGGAGGTCCTTGATCCACTTGGACTTGAGCTTTGTACAGGGAGATAAGAATGGATCAATTTGCATTCTTCTACATGTTGACCTCCATTTGAACCAGTACCATTTGTTGAAAATGCTGTCTTTTTTCCACTGGATGGTTTTATCTTTTTGTCAAAGATCAAGTAACCATAGGTGTGTGGGTTCATTTCTGGGTCTTCAATTCTATTCCACTGATCTAACCTGCCTGTCTCTGTACCAATACCATGCAGTTTTTATCACTACTGCACTGTAAAACAGCTTGAGGTCAGGGATGGTGATTCTCCCTGATGCTCTTACTGGTCAAGAATGTTTTGTACTCTGCATATTTTAAAAGTGAATGGTGAACTTTTTCCTCACAATGGCAGCCAAAAAGTGCTGGAAGAAAGTACTTGTAGACAGATACAAAAATGAACAGACAGAAAAGGCCAATAAAAGCAGGTGAATGAAAAGGACAGCCATTCTTAGTTCCAGATAATCCATCACAATGCCCAGGCAGCTGAGATAAAGGCGCTACAGGGTGCACATTGGAATTAAAGTCTCCTCAGGGAAGCTGGAGGTTCAGTCAGTTTGTGGTCTGAAGGGAGGCGAGAGGCCAGCCCACGTATGTTGAGAACAACAATGTGGTAAGTTTTGAGATTCCTTTAAAATCTAAGTCCTCTGTGTTTTCTTTATTGTGTGAAGATTTTAGTTGATATTTAATTACTTATTTGTGAACTTCATGTTATTTTTTTTTCATGTGTGAGAAAATAACACCCACAGTGACAGATCCAAGAGACCAAGCAACGGCATTTATTTTGGCAGTATCTATTGATGCAATTTCTCAGTGTGTGAGCTGCATGCCAGCAACTTTCTAAGAGAAATACTCATAATAGCCGCAGATGCACACTCTAGCTTTTGGAACACTAAGTGGACATTACACTCAGTGGAGTGCTTGAAGAAATGGTGGGCTCAGCAACTAAGGAGAGTCTAGACCATGGGAAAATGGCATCAACTAAGATATTGAACATGTTTCAAGCCACTCTTTCTACCTGCACCTCCAAGACATCCTGTATTCCTACCCATTTTCCCTCTTCTTCCAGGCTTCTTATGCCTTCTTTTCTGCAAGTCTGAGGCAGCTTGGTCTCTGTTAGTAAGATCTAGGACAGCTGGGGCTACCACTAAAACCCTTCCCCGAGACAAAAAAAAAAAAAAGCAAAACAGACAAATTGTGCCGCTTCCCCACTTAGAGCATGCAAATATTTTCACAGTACACTTGGGATAGAGTCACATTCCAAGCCTGTAGTTTCAAAATTATCTCCATCCCAGCCCACTCCCATGCACGAACCCCCCACCCTCCCGCACACTACACCAAGGGTCTGTTCTCACACTGTATTAAGTTCGATTGTATACTTGCCTCAGACTGTAATCATCTTCATGGAAACCTTATGAGTCAGGATTTAGTTTAGATATTGGTCCCCACAGAAGGGTTCCTGACCACCCAGGGTGATATGCTGCCACCACATGACTACTTATTGTCACCGGGTCGTGTATCACCTGCCACTTCTGGTCATTACCTTTAGTTCCCCCTGGAAGTAAACTATCTGAAAACGAAGTTTTTTATCTATTATAATAACTAGTGCATCTCCAGTGTCTATAAACCTGTCTGGCCTGGGCTAGATAATCCATAATTGTGTATTTTATGAATTAATAGTGGGGAAAAAGAAGACAGGGGAATGGATTCCGGTTTCACACACTTGAAAGTCCACTCCTAGAAGCGGTCTGAGCCAATGGGCAACTTAAAACAGTGGCTATAAATGGTGCCTGTTAAAACACAGGAGAGAAGTCTCTATCAACAGCAGCATCATGGTTAAGCACAGGGACCAGTGCTAGGACACCACAGCTCAGTACTGCCTGGTCACATGAGAACTTATAGTCAAGGAATCCTGTGGGGAACAAGTGAGTGAAAAATTCTTAAGGAGAAAGAGGGAGTAGACACGGGGTAAATGGCCTAACACGATTCATGCTAAGGGCAGGTCTGAGTGACCAGATCCTTTTTGAGGGATGAAGCAATTGATGACATCAGGAGACCAATACAGTATGGTACATTGATCTATTGAGAGTGCTTGGGATCTTTCTAGCCAGTGTTTGAAAGAGACCCTCCTACAGGTGTCCACTTTCAAATGGCTTTGCCTTGTTTTGATTAATACAGAGGAAAGTAGAGCCTCTGAGTAAATTATACAAATATTTCCAGAATGTTCCATGCTCAGAGCCCTCCTAGGAGGTGTATAAGTGCAGATGAGAACAGGTGAAATGAAGATTGGTCTCCAATCTCCTGCAAGGCAAAACTGAACAGTTTTCTTCTGCCAAACAGAGAAGATAAATGCAGTAAACAGGAAGTAGGTATATTATCCTTCCAGGAACTGGTAATAGCCGTCAGAAGCAGAGGCACCTGTGTATAAGCTCTCCAGATGAATTGTTTAAAAACTACTTAGGGCGTATCTTTTTTTCTCCATTTGTTCCTTTTATTTGCAATTCTCCCATTGCCTTTTGGAAGTCATTAGGAGGAAAGAACAAATCAACGAGGCCTCGTGCAGAGTCAGCAAGATGATCGTAAGTGCATTTGGGAGGGAGAAGTATGGGGAGAGCACGGTGCTCCCTCACTTTTCCTCACATCACCTGGAGCAGCCCACGCTCACCTGCCAAGGCCTTAGCGAGCAGCTCCTAATGGATTCTCAGAGGCCACTGTGCAGCGCTTGCTGATTCCACACTGCCAAAGGAGAATGAAATATCTGCAGAGGCTCCAGAGACCTCTTCTGCTTACCAAGTGCTTTATCTCGAAAGGTAACAGTAGAGAAAAATCTTGGCCTAATTTACTGGAACCATAACAAATATTTATTGAATGAATGCATAGGTCAGTTGTACCTTCCTAGGAATTACTATTAAATCCAGAAGGCAAAGTTGTATTTTTAAAATGCTTTCTTTGAAATTGTTCCTTCTGTAACAAACCCTACACAGCTAGCCCAGGGGACCAGCTTGAGAAAACACCCAAATGCACATTGGTTTCCCTATTCTCTTATGATAGGATGAAGGAAAGGGAATCTGGAAATGGTTATGACTATCTGACTTTAGTGAGAAGAGAACGAGTATGCTCACACATGTATGCACAAACATATATAGACACACACATACACACGCATATATATATACACACACAGCCATACATTCACACACTCACACATATACATACACAACCAGATAAATACACACAAACACACATGCATACACACAGACACACAGACAAACACACACACAAACATATACACACTTGCATACACTCACACACTCACAGATATATACACAAACAGATAAACACACAAACACACATATACAAACATACATGCATACACATAGACACACACACAGACACAACAGATAAACACACATACAAACACACATATAATACATACACACACATACACACAGGCATACACACAGACATATACACTCACACACTCACACATATACACATACAGACAGAAAAACACACACACAAACACATACATACACACATATACATACACAAACATACATTGATAGGCATACACACACACTCACACATTCACACATATACACACATAGATAAACACACACAGACACACACATACACGCAAAAACACAGAGATGCACACATGCATACACACATATACATACCTTCAAACACAGACACACACACATTCATATATACAACAGACACACTCACACACATATACACATACAGACATAAACACACACAAACATACACATACAACCATACATGTACATACACACATATACAATGCATACACACATATACATATAAGCACACACACAAACACACATATATATACACACAGAAACACAGACACACACATACATATACACAACAGACACAGGCACACATTCACACATACACAGACACACAGACATACACAACTGGGTATATCCATTCTCCAAATTCATAGAAAGATGCCATGTTTGATAGAATGGCTTTTTTTGCCTTCTCTCTGGCAACATGTCTAACCCCCAGCAGTGTAAACCACAAGGGCATCAAGAAGGGAGTCAAAGTTCAATCTGAAACCTTTGTAACCTACGCTCTGGGATCCAGAGTGCTGGCGACTCTCAGCATGCAAGTCTTTCCTTGTCAGCATATCTTATCCTGTACTACCTTAGTGTCTTCCTAAACACTAAAAAAGGTCTCTTCAGTCAGTTATCAAACATTTCCCAGACACTCACGATGTTCCAGGTGTTACACCAAGGATTTGCCCTTGAAGATCTTAGAGTTTGGTAAAGGAGAATGATCTAAGTCAAGCGAGCACAAGTCAATGACTGTGGGTATCATAGTGCTGGAGAGACACTGTGTCAGTACAAATGACTTTGGGGATAGAGAGTGAAAAGCTTCCAGCTTTTCAGTCTGAGCCTATCTGTTTCTGCATATGGTACCAGAAAAATTGGAATATTTTATCATAAAAACACTTCTGCACCCAAATCACTAATATAGTTCATACTAACGAGGACCTTCAATAGCTATTACTCCATTGCTTTTTTAAAAATTTTATTGGATATTTTATTTATTTACATTTCAAATGTATCCCCTTTTCCAGTTTCTCCTCTGGAAGCCCGTATCACACCCTCACCTACCCACTCCTCCCTCCCTGCCCTGGCATTCCCCTACACTGGGGCATTTAGCCTTCACAGGACCAAGGGCCTCTCCTCCCATTGATGTTTGACAAGGCCATCCTCTGCTACATATGCATCTGGAGCCATGGGTCTCTCCATGTGTACTCTTTGGTTGGTTGTTTAGTACCTGGGAACTTTGGGGGAGTCTGATTGGTTGATATTGTAGTCCCTTCTCTAACTCCTCCTCCATTGGGGACTCCATGCTCAGCCCAATGGTTGGTTGCCAGGCTCTGGAAAAGCCTCTTAGGACACAGCTGTATCAGGCTCCTGTAATTGTTTTATGTTGATATCCAGTCATTGTATGAAGATCTGATTCTCACACTTTTGCCAATGAGCAAAATTGTGGTCAGAATTTAATAAGATGTTATTGTAAACATTAACTTTCTATTGAATCTCTTCAGGAAAACTCGAGCCATGCAAACTTCGAGAACATATGAAGGAGTTGGGTTCTGTGTCATCATGGCAGAACAGATCTGTGGCAGAGAGGTGTTGAAAAGGTGGAAGGTGCCTCTACACCCATGCTGCTGGGTATCTTAGCTGATTCTTTCCCTCACTACTGCAAAAGGGGTGTTCACATGCACAATGGAATTTCATTCAACTATAAGAAAGACGAAATAACAGAAAACTGGATGGCTCTGGAAAGCTCTATATTAACTTAGATTTTTATATGCTTTATAATATATGTGTATATTTGTGTATGACTATAAATGGGATGAATTGTGAATAAAGATTTAAAAGTAGAAAAGAGACAAAGAAGATATTTTTTACAAAAATAAACAACTCTCTAAAACTCGTGTGCCCATGGACTGAGTTGGACATGAGCTGAATGAGGGGAGAACATGCAGGGTGAGACAAGGACTTGGGGGGCAAGGTGCAGGGGGAAGAGTCCACTGAAACACTTTTAGTTGGAAAATGCTATACGTACACCTAACAATTTATTTGCTAATTTAAACACTGAGTTGACAATTCTGTAGCTTACTGTTGCCAACGCAGAATGCATGGAGTCTGTGTTGGGGACAGAACATTCTGTCAGCTCAAATACAGCCATCATCCCAGCTGATGAAACACTTTCAACACTTCCAACCACCCCAATGCATCTTGCAAAATATGTCTAAAGAGAAGAAAGGGCAGGAACCAAGAAAGAGGGAGCAACTGTGTGTGCAATGTACCCCCGTCCCCATGTAATTTCTCAGAGAGCTACACAACAAGATCCCTCTCTTCTCCTACTGGAACAATCTGTTATGTTACTGTTAGCCGGTTACAAATGTATTACTTGGTGTTTGAACCATTCAGAGAGCTATACAACAAGATCCCTCTCTTCTCCTACTGGAACAATCTGTTATGTTACTGTTAGCCAGTTACAAATGTATTACTTGGTGTTTGAACCATTCAGAGACTATACAACAAGATCCCTCTCTTCTCCTACTGGAACAATCTGTTATGTTACTGTTAGCCGGTTACAAATGTATTACTTGGTGTTTGAACCATTAGTACAAGACTCAGAGACAGCTATTAAGTAAAATATAGTATCATGTTGGCTGTACAAGGCCCAAAATGTAAGTCACATAAATGAGTTATAATCAGTGACCTGTTGGGAAAGCAAAAAGATTTTCTAGACCTTGAAATCTGTCACAGGTATTGTTTACTATTGCCTATACTTTGCCCTTTGTAACATTCCATGATTTTTGCATAAATGCTTTATAATCTCTCTTTAGTCATACCCAAAAAAGAAATGATTGCCCCAAACCCATAGAGATAGTATTGAGCAAGTGGTGCCTAGCTGTATTTAGGTGGCGGCCTCGGAATATTGTCAGAAGGGCCCTCTACCATGGTGAGCTCTGTGATCCAATTTTAATTTCTACAGTTGTCAAACTGGGGCTTGTCCTGGTTTAATGTTTCTAAATGAGAGTTCACAGTAGCATGTGAATAGCCAAAAAGAATGTGTTGAACCACAACATTTAAGGGTGAGTGCCAAGATTATCCATTTTTTGTAAGGTCCTGCAAAAGATAGGATGTATAGCTAGTTTGAAAAATGACAAAGTTCCTTTTCAGCATTACCAAAGGATACGTTGATCAAGTGGCCACCTACACACACACACACACACACACGCACTCACATTACACACATAAGAAACGAAAAAGATTCTAGGAAGAAGTAGGAAAATTCAGTTTTCAAAATCCAAAGTTTGTGTTGGAGATCATGTTCATAAAACCACCACAGCATCTCTACAGACTCTGTGAGTCTCCTACTAAGCACGACTATTTTTTACTTAATTGAAAATGAGTAAATGGGTAAGGCAATAGCTACTTCAAAATTCTCTACTTTAAATGATGTATTAATTGCCAAAATATTACCCTTTCTAGTATCAGCCAAAGCAAAAAGCAAAGACAGACACTTAAAGCAAGGCTATTAAGTTTGGGCTGAAAATGAAGATGAAGTATTATGAGGATGACGACGTTCCCAGCCAGTGGGGCAGGTCGCCTTGATCAGCGAGCAGTTCAAAAGGAAAGTTAATTCTTTGAAAACAATTTGGAAAGGACCTTGAAAACCAAATCCAAACAATACTCTGGGCTGACATTTCAAAACGGAATTTGCTCTTTATTCTAATCCCTTTGGGTGGTGTTATCAAAGTGAAGACGTGACATATGGAATCAAAAATATTCAGGGAGACGAAGGAGTAGTCAGATGCGCACAATTGGAAGACGCCCCGAGATTACAATCTGGCTCACCTCAGACATCCAGTCTCAGCTCCTTGAGCATTCCCAAGAGTTGTCATTCATGAAGAGTCTGGGGAGGAACAGCATGGGGTGACTTTCCATATCCTTCAAGGAGCTCTAAGGAGACTACTGCCTGCCTAGAGTGGTTGACTGTTTTACTGAGTCTAAGACTTTATAAGGAATGAACTCAACCTCAGACCCTGATCCTATCGCTCTCTGCTGTGTGCTTCTGAACTGGCTTTGCTTCCAACTGTTTTTCTAACATCATTTATGTCTCGTTGGTGTCCAAACACAAGGGGAAATGTTAGTGGGCTCTGCATTTCCTTGTCTTTTAACAGAGGATTTAATACGAAACTACTACGGAATGGTTCTAGGTTCTACAAATAAAAATGGACTGTAATGGAAGAAATGCTTCCTCTGACTTACTGTCCTTTCTGCTTCTATTGTTACCTGTTTTCTCTGACAGCTACTGCCGAGCTCATGGTATTTGCTTGTCTGTTCCATAGGAGACATTCTCCAGTGGTAGAAAAGAAGAGCATGATTATTTATTGAAACTTAGAGACTTCAGCAGTGTGCTCCAGATGTGTTATATTTGTGTAGCTGGCCAGTTCCAATAATCTGTAATAAGCTATTTCTCTTTGAAGTGATCTTTATACCAAACCCACAAGTAAGCAGTAATGAATGACTTTACATCTAGAGAAACCTATTATGTATTGATGGATGGCATAGGCTGCCACTATGATGGCCAAAGGCAACAAGTCTACAAGCCTTTATGTCAACAGCATCCCTTCTGGGACAGGAAACACACCACATATAATGGGTCATTAATTCCACTGTATATGAATCAAAAGGCACATGGGGGATGTGCAATGATTTGCCATGGTACCAGTCAATCAAGAATGAAATAGAAATCGTGAAAGCCTGGCCCTCACTGAGCTCCTGAGTCAATTGTGTATTCTTTGTTTCCAAGAGATGGATCCTAGTTCTAGTAGAGGCTACCTCTCCCCATTTCACTTCTTCTGCTCTCCCTCTACCACACCCCCCTCCACCATCTCTTCCTCCTTGCTGGGTAGCACCCTAGATGGCTAAAATTAGCAGCATAAATTCTTGCAAAGAGGGAGCAAGGTGTCCCAAAGGGTTGTCCCCTCAGCTGTATCAATGCAACTGACCGGGAAGATGCCTGGGAGTTTGGAAGCCCATTTCAGCATAATATCCAGAGACCTGGAGTGATAGAAAGAACGCCCACCAGAAGTGGACTTTGGTTTCTGGGAGAGCCTGAGCCACTCCAGAAGATGCATCCTCTGTGACCTTCAGAACCAACAGCCGCAGCGAGAGGTGTTGGTGAACAGCGGTTCTGGGGCAAGACTGTGGGGCACACAGACTGAAGAAGCTGACATCCACAAGTCTCTGATGCCAGTTCCTTTTGTTTCCGTGAAGCTACTTAATAAGATTCTTCATGCATAAAATTAATTTTTGCCCTCCTCTATCAGCCTTTACCACTAAAGGATTTACTCACACTTTTGTCAGATTTTATTTATACATGCAATAAAGAGACCCCAAATCATAATGAAGGCTGTTATGGCCTATGATGGGAAATACAAAGGGAAGCTGAGAGCAGGCAGACATCCAGGCTCCCCTCAGATGCCAGGACGCATTATGCAGAAGCTATCCCCTGTAGAAATGTCGAGGCCCCCCTTCATCCCAAGTGTTATCTCATGTCAGATCCTAATTTGTTGCTGGGGGAGAGGGGCAGGAACAGAGCTATTAATAAACAGTGCAAATAATTAGGCTTCATGGGAATTTGGTGGTTTTCTTACATAATAGATTTACTCTCAAATCTTTTTCAACTCTGTCTTGCTAGAATGCTCCACAGCCAGTGGCGTGCTTCTTTGCTTGTCTGCTGGGAACACCTCTGAGGCTGGAGTGGGAGCAGATCTGGGCAACATGCTTGAGTGTAAAGACTTCTTGGTCACGGAGCATCATCTAAGGCCAGACCTTGTGCCAAGCACTGTGCCTACATGATGTCACCTAACCACCCAACAGGTGCTGCCAGTCTTGCTTTACAAACTAGGGAACTACAACTTCAGGGGGGTTATAGCTGCCCAAGGCTACATACCAGTCTTTGTGGAATTATGCCTCCCTACTCTGTAATGAGAAACCCTGTGCTTTGGCCATTCTGAGCCATGTTCTCTTCTAAAGGTTAGCAGAGACAATGACGATGTTTAGAACAAACACTAGCCTGGAAATAGGACAAGGATCTGTTTCCTTCTCTCTTTATTACTAAATACTGTGTAACCTTGAGAAAATAATTCCGTTTCTCTTGCCACCTTCCTATTTTCAAGAATGTGGCTATGGCCTAGAGGAACCTGACAAGCTTCTAGAATTTTTTTTTCAGAGCCTTATCTTCACCTAGTTAGCACCAGAGTGTGGAACACACATATGTCAGTTCCTAGACACTGACAACTGAACCCATATTTTTCATAGCGAAAACATTTGGAACTTTGCCAACGTGCAGAGAATACAGGGATAGTCTAGGATTTCCAAAGCGGTGAGTGACTGCCAAAGATGCTGTAAAATATCACACTTTTTTCTTGCTCACCCACCTCTTGCCAAGCCTAGAGATTAAGACTCACAATGACAACCAAAATAGAAGTCCCACAAGGTAGTTAAGCTCTAGCAACTGGAGATGAAAAGCTTCATAGAACCCTGTGGCCCTGCCCCGCGACAAGCACCTTTCTGTGAAGTCCCTGAGACTTCCTGGTGCTTCATGTGCTGGGAAAGCTTACCCCTATAAGTAACTTATATTTTCAACAGGCAAACAATGTCCCTGGCCATGGGATCCCAGGGAAGAACATCAAAAACACAAAAGACCTTTGTCTGTATCATGGGTTCTCGTCTTCAATGCTGCAACAAATGGACCATGGCCATGATCCTTTCAAGAGAGGCCTGACTCAGAAACTAGAGAGCTCTGAGTGCCATGCTAGCTGGTAGTGCTGAAGATAAACATCACTGTGCTCACAGCATGAACAGATATAGTACAATATGTTGAGGACTATATATATATATATATATATATATATATATATATATAATTAAAAAAGAAAGATATTCTGATTATTTGTAGGGTACCCATACAGCTAAATAGGAATGGGCCCCAGAGAAGGGTATTCAATGTATAAGAAAGGAAGAAAGGAAGGAAGGAAAAGAAATTGAAGAAGAGTATTCGAGCTGGATATTAAGGGATGAGTGGAGACATGGGACAGAGAACTAACAAAAAATAAACAATTCTTCACTTACTGTGCCACGTTTCATGAGAGAAAGGCTGCTTAGCCAGAATCGCGACATTTCCTCAAAGGAATTTTGGTCACCTCGATGTGTAATGCTTTGATCACAATACAGCTACTCCCCTTCTCTTTTCTAAATGCAGCCCATTCTCATTTGCTTCTTAAGAACCTTACTGTGAAATCCATCCCCAACTCTCTGTCATGGAGACTACCATGGAAGAGTACTGGGAAAGAGTATTTACCTCTTGAAACGATCAATAAAGAAGAAGTAAGAAGAGAAGAATCTGGTGCCCAAGGGACCCTCAACCAGACACACAGGTTTCAAACCCTAGGCAACAGGGTCAGGAAAGCCAAGGACTGACTCCCCAAGGAAAGATTTGTGGGAATAAAACAGAAGGTTAGCAAGGCTACAGCCTCTCACTGATCTGCCTGAGCTCAGCCGGGCACCATTACTATAGCTACATAGTTAAATGTCTCAACTAATGGCATAGAGAGATCAGAAACATCTTTTAAATTACAAAGTGGGGAGAATATATATGCAATGAATTATTGATTCTCTTCTCTGTGTTATAAGATAGAACCACAGACAGGAAAAGAAAATTATCCTTGCAGTTGCAGAGGCTATAAAGTGCAACATGAAGGCAGAGACCTTCTGTGTTGTATGGTAGATGAGTAAACTATACACAGATCAGAGCAAGACGAAGAGAAACTCAATGTATTGTGAGAGCCATTCCTTTGGCAACAATGTTTCTTTATTCTTGTGGGTGTAAACACGTCGCAAATGCCTCCACCTTCCACTAGCAACACCTCATTTTCAACCTAAAAATTTTTGAAAACACTTTTAATGAGTTTGAATCACAAGAAAAGCTTTAATATATGAGAGAGCTGCGGGCTAGGTTAACCTGAACATTCCTGGGGAAGGTTACAACCTTCTCAACTGAACAGCACATCTCACGAAGCAAGATTCCACTTGCTATTTTCCAACCTGTGCTTACTCTCATGTATCTATCCTTTTGTTCAATAAACATCTACCATCTGATGAGGGAGAGCCCCTTTCAAAAATTAACTAGGAAAATCCCTTTCTTGAGAGCTACAATGTAACAAGGTAATATGTATCAATAATAATAACCAAACATGAAGCTTATAGAATCACTGTGTAAAGGTGTCATTCTCTCAGAGCTTAATGAATATTGTTTCATCCTTATTAAAATCCAAGAGGTATGTGTTATCGGCATCATCTTAGACATAGGGGACTAAAGCACAGTAAGGTAAATTTGTTCACGACTCTCACATAAAGTAAGAGGGAAATCTGGCACGTCTTGCTCTAGGGCCCATGCCTCTGCTGAGAAATGAGTTCTTGGGCACATTAGAAAAAAATAATTATTTCCTAAATTAATGTTATGCTGTTTTTCAAGGAAGGAATTGAGAGCTCTGGGCAGTAGATCCCTTTCACAATCCACACGGAGGGAGGAAAGCCTGTATGTAGGAGGCTAGATGCCACGGCTCTGTGCTTGATACTGGGAACAGATGTAACACCGTGGCTCCGAGTCAGAATTTTCCTCTCCAAGGAGTGAGTCTGAGGCATTTAACCAGTTGGCTCATGATGTTCTCAAGAGGAGGCGAGTGTATTCTGAAATAAACCTTCTTCCCAGATGTTGCTGAAGATTTGGAAATGGCAGAGTTGCTCCAAAGAACAAGCCGGCTACATAACAATGTTTTCTTGAGCATTCAATCCAAACAGGGTATTATCTTATCTATTTCTTTGAAGAGCCAACAAGCATTAAAAAAAAAATTGAAGGGTTTTTAAAAAGGTTTTGTCTATGCTGCCTAGTTTTATAATCCAAACGCTTAGTTCACAGACTTAAAAAAACACACACACGCCAAAATCCAGATTAATTTACACTTGAGCATTTGGGTGGAATAGTTATTTTCTACCAGGCAGGCCAGTTTTCTTCTTTCTTCAGTATGTTCCTGGCTTTGTCATTCCAGTTTATTCTCCCGAACAGAGAACACTGCACTGTAGCGTGTTTTCCTTTGATTTTTGTTTTGTTTTGTTTTGAAACCTTAAGGGAGCATCAGTCTACCACCCCTAATTTCAGCAAAATGCAAATAGTGTATATATTTAGAATGGGTTGGTAAATAATTTATAGCCTATATAATAAATTATTTATTTACTCCAGGCATACATATTTAGAATATGAACATGCATATTTTATAGTCTGTGCCACTGCTAACGAAACAAATTAAATCAGCCTGCTGCAGCTCTGGGCTACCCTGAATCACACACACACACACACACACACACACACACACACACACACTGCAGTAGTC
The DNA here is from genome assembly GCA_036184795.1 of Tokudaia tokunoshimensis. Taxonomy (NCBI): domain Eukaryota; kingdom Metazoa; phylum Chordata; class Mammalia; order Rodentia; family Muridae; genus Tokudaia; species Tokudaia tokunoshimensis. The sequence continues at coordinate 105,884,351 of BTHU01000016.1, read as the reverse complement.
TGCAAGCAATCGTGTCTCTACATACTTGTCAAAGTTATTACGTTGTGGAATTTTCCAGAACATTCAGGCTTAGGGGGCTCTTTCAATCCCTCTCCCTTGTTGATTACCTTCTAGTATTACTTTCTCTCCAATCTTTATATAGTGTAATACATACCTGATTCATTATTCCTAAATCAATACATTTTTATGGAGTGCTGACACTGCATAATTGATACTCTTGGTTTACTCTGAATACTAGAAGAATATTAACTATGGTCTCCTCTATAAGAGTGAGGATCTGGATAAGCTACATGGACACTTTAAATTTAATAAATTGATGTACGTACAAATAGAAAACTAAAACAATCAGAACAGTCTAATTATTATAAATATTTTTTTTTAAAAAAAGGTAACATTTAAGCCGTTAGAGGGATACATACCATTTGACTAAAATTGTGAATTTAAACATATATGGAGAAGATTTTCTGACTTGTGACTAAAATAGCCTTCCCTGCACATCATGTACATCACTTCTATTCTAGAAACTTTTATTCCATATATACATATATTTGTTTTTTAATTGAGACAGGGTCTCAATTAAAGCACTGTGTACTTCAGTTTACCTGAAACTTATTATATAGACCAGTCTAGCCTCAAAGTCACAGAGACCTTCTTGCATTTGCTTCCTGGGTACAGGGTTTAAGGCCTAAATGACCACACCCAGCAGTTTATAACATTTTAAATATGTACACTGTGAAACACAAGGCATATGTAAAGAAATGAAGTCAGAGAATGATCAAAGACAAGGACATTTGAATATGGGATCATGTACTGCACATAGTAAGCCAGCTTTAATTCTAAAAACCCTCCCTTTGGAACCTCGATGAAGATATACTTTTAAATCCATTCACCTGTGTTTTCAAGGAAGTGGCTAGGTGGTCAGCCATGTCATGGTAAAGTGGGATATCCCCTTCCCAGTTCCTGGCTGTCAAAAACTCACTGAAGTGGAGGATGAATATAACCTTTGCATTTCCTGTGAGAAGCGATTGGCCACAGAAGTAGCCCCTGGTGGTCTAGGTGAGGAATGGAAGGGTTATGTGGTCCAAATCATTGGTGGGAACCACAAACGAGGTGTTTCTGTGAAGCAAGGTATCATGGCAGCATGTACCTGCTGTTAAGTAAGGGCATTCCTGTTATAGACTGAGAAGTAGAGTAGAAACATGAGTTTGTTTGTAGACACATTGTGGATGCCAATCTGAGTGTTCTTAGCTAGGCTATTTTTTAAAAAAAGAAGGGAAGGATATTCGAGAGCTGGAAAATATGACTATGTCCCATGGTTGGGGCCAAAAAGAGCTAGCCTCTATAGCTTGAAAGCTTTTCATTCTCTCTATAGTTTGAAAGCTTTTCATTCTCTCTAAAGAAGTTGCTGTCTGCCAATATGTTGTCAGAAAGCCCTTAAATGGAGATAAGAAGCCCAGGACCAAAGTACCCAAGATTCAGTGTTCTATTATTCCACATGCCTGTTATGTGAATGGTGATACATTGTGCTAAAGAAGCAACACACTGAGACAACACAAGGAGGAGGCTTCAAAATATGCTAAACTTTTGGTCAAGAAAATGAAGGAAGCCAAAAAGAAAAACAAAAGGCCAAGAACAGATCACCAAGAGATGTGGGCTATCCTCAATGAGAGCTGCTTCTTCTAAGTCTAAATCCAGGCAACAAAAGTAACAAATAAAGATCAGAACTTGAAAACAAATTGACATTGTTTCCAGAGTATCTTCGACATTCCTTGACTTTAACTTGTGTTGGCTGCTCAGTGGAGTCCTCTCAGCATTCTACAGAGTAACTTTTTAGACTACCATTTTAATAATGGAGAAATCAAGATGGGATTTAAACTTACCCTTGTGGCAAAAACAAAAAACAAAAAGCAAAATAAAAACACCAACCAAATAGCAACAACAAAACCAGTGCATGACAGACTTCAAGTAGTTCTGACTCCAAAGTCCTGAAATACACCCATCTCTACTGCACTGTATCCAGATAGCTGTATCTATATAGCACTTCATATCACTTTATAATGGATAAAAGTTTTAGAAAATTACTAAAGAATACCTCTGACACCAAAGCCAAGACCAAAACTGAGCAAAAAAAAGAGCAACGACGTCCACTATTTGGGGATTGCAGAAGAAAGGCATCTGACCTCTAACCCTGCTTTGCAAAGAGAGACAGCACTCTGCACTTGCCCAAACAGATTGTCTCGGGAGCGGGGGGGGGGGGGGGAAGTTAAGTCCCTCATTCCATCTCCAATACAATCACCTTCCTCCTCCCTTATCCTTAGCTATCAAAGCTACAGCTTGGAGTATGCAATTCAAGTTCTCCCAAATTCTAGTCATTGGATGACTGCTTCCTGTACCCTGATCACAGTGTAGTAAGAACTCTGGACACCATTTCTCTGGCACTAAGTCACTCTAGCTGCCAAGGTCATCTAAATTCTGGTCTTTTATGTCTTCTTACAGAGTTTATGCTTACATACTCTTTATGTACTCAGTTATGATAACTGCCCCTGCACATGGAGGACTCTGAGAAGTAAAGAGGGTTTGTTTGTGACTGCTCTTTGAAAATTGAACAATGTTTGTCATTGTCTGTACTTGAGTTTTTAGGTTGTCTGCTTTGGCCAATGGTTTTCAGCACTGCTTCCACAAGAACATTAGATGGGTGTGGAAACACAAATATACACGCAGGTAATTTAGGTGGTTGAGGACCTAAGTAATGAGCATGATTAGCAGAAAGGAGGAGATCAATGGAAAGGGAATGGACAGAGATGGGTCCAAGAGGTCAGATAATATTACAGTGTCAGAGTGACAGGCAATGTATGTATATATTGTTTAGGAGTTTAAAATTGTTAGCATATATTAATTATACCAAATAATCATCTCATATGCATTTAATGTTATTTTAGCCATGTTCTTTCTCAGAATCCTTTTTTGTTTCTTTATACCACTCTATCTCCAGAAATCTTCTCAGATAGTACACATTTTATACTTTCATCTTTTACAAAAGTCTGGATTCTACAAAGGAGAGAAGATATATTTTTCTGACATTGAACTTTTCATTTTACATGGAGATCTCCAATTTTCTGTTTCTGGAAGCAAGAATATTTTTTTCTTTGTGTTCAAATAAAACATGTATGTCAACTCTATTTTTTATCTATTAAAATAGCAATGGACACCTAGGTGGATTCCATGAATTGACCATTGTGAATAATATCAGAAGCATGGTTCGTAGGGTCTCTATGGTATGTTGACTTAGAGTCCTGTGGTCACACGCCTAGCAGTGACACAGTTGGATCATATGGTACTTCAATTTTTTAGAATGTTGAAGAATCCCTATACTGATTTGCATAATGGCTGGATTAACTTAATTTGCTCCAACAGTGCATGAGGCCTCATTTATATGCCCCCAACATTTGTTTTTGTTATGGCCAGAGTATGGTGGAATATCAATGAATTTTTGTGTTATATTTCCCTTGTAGCTAAAGATGCTGGACTTTTTTTTGTTTAAATTGGACATTTGTATTTCTTGTTGAGCTGTTTGCCTTTCTCATGTTGAATATTTTTAGCTCTTTATATATTCTGGATCTTAATCTGCTCTCATGGGCATGGCTAGCAGACATTTTTTCACTTTACGTTTTATCTCTTTACTCTGTCAGTCTTTGCTGTGCAGATGCCTTTTGATTTCATGCAATGCCATTTGCTGGTTTTCGTGATTATCTTCTGCCATTGTTTTATCCCTGTTCTCCTTTTGCAATTTCAAAAACGTCTGACTCACATTAAGGGATCTAATAATACAAACCGATTTTTGTACAAGGTGAACTCTTTTGCAGACCAGGACACATGGACTTCTAGTTTTCCCAACACCACTTGCTAAAGTGGGTGTTCACTCACACTGTGTATTTTTGACACCTTTATGGCTATAGCTGTGTGGACTTATTTCTGGGCACTCTATTCCGTTCTGTTAGTGCCTATATGTGTTTGAGGATGAGTGCAATAGGGAGTTAATATTTTTCCTGTGGCTGTGTAAGGTAATTTAAAATCAGGCAATCAGGTCAGGTTGGTTTTTTTGTTTTGTTTTGTTAGTCTTATGATTGTTTTGGCTATTTCAGAGCAGAGTCTTGCTCCCACTAGAAATTAAGTTCTTTGTTTTTTTTTGTTGTTGTTGTTGTTGTTTCTGATTCCATAAAGAATCAGAATGAATCTTTGGTTGGCTTTGCATGGCATTCAGGGATTGTGCTGTGGGTCATCTTGACATTTTAACAATATCAAGTTTTGCTGATTCATGATTTTGCAGCTTCTACCGTGTTCAACTTATTTTTCAGTGTTTTGCAGATTTTATTTATTGTGCCGACTTTTTTTCTTTCTTGATCAATGTTTATTACTTGGAATGTTATTTGTGGTTTTAGGCTTTGTGAATAGGAGTATTGTCCTAATTTCTTTCTCAGTATGTTCCTTCCTGGTGTTTAGAAAGGCTACTGGGTTTTACAGGCCAATTTATTATTTTTCTGGCTTTTTACTGAAAATATCCGAGTTACATACTTACAGTTGAAGTCTTTAAAGTTTTTAAAGTATGGAATTACATATTTTGCCAATAGAAAATAATCTGGGTTTTTCTTTTCTGGTCTGTATCTCTCTTATTTTTTCCTATTCCATAAGTGTTCTAAGCATCCAAGCATGGCATTGACCTAGAGTGAGCAGGACAGCTGTATCTTTCTCCTGGTTTTAGAGGAAATGCTTTGTTTCCTCTAATCAATATGGTGTTGGCCATTGGTCACCATACACATCTTTACTATGCTGTGGGGTTTGTTACCCCTCTACTCCCGGTGTTCTCAATTGAGGCTCTTCTCATAAACAGATGTAGAAGTCTAGTATGAATCTCAAGATGTGATCATGCGACTTTGACTTTAATTGAACGTATGTGCTGAATTGTGCTTATTGATGCGTGTGTGTGTTCAAGTGTCCTTGCGTCTCTGCAATTTAATGGTGGTATGTAGTCTTTCCAATATACTATAGAATTCGCTGTTTAATGACTTTTTAGAGTATTTTTGTAGTAATGCTCCTCAAAACAGCTGGTTTACCTGTGTGTGTGTGTGTGTGTGTGTGTGTTTGTGTGTGTGTGTATCCATCTGTCCTTATAGAGTTCTCAGGGTAATGCTGACTTCCTAAATTGAGTTTGAAAACATTCTTTTCCTTCCTATTCCTTTTAAATTTTGTTTGCCTATTTTCTTTTATCAGTTAGTTCTTTGAGCACTTCCTATGCGTCTGATAACACCCACATTCATTGCCTCAACTATTTCCTGCATCTGCCCTCCCTTTCCTCTTCCCACCCAACATTGTGTCCCATCAATCAAGACAAATCTGTGCTTCCCAATATCTTGGATATTTGCTCTTCTATTGGAGCATGGGTGGCCTATCATGGGCTACACTTTTAGAGAAAACTGATCATTCCTTGTCCAATGGGTGAGAATTAACAATAGCTCCTGGTGCCCACTGGTTTAAGATCGCACAAGTCTTGTGTAGAGTGTCAAATTCTGAATTTTATGTGCAGCTCACTGCTGTGTTCAGGAAACATAGTTTCCTTCCGATTGTCTGCTGCCTTTGGTTCTCCTACTCTTCCCCGTTCCCTCTTATACAATGATCCCTGAACATTTGGAGTAGAGGATGTGGCATTTAGGTTCCGTTTAAGGCTGGATATTCTGCAATCTCACATTACCTACATATTGGCCAGCCATGAGTCAGTTTTGATAACATATACTGTAAACAGAATCTTCTTTGATGAGGTCCAAGAGATGCTTTAGTCTTTGGGTATAATGATAGTCCATTAAGAATTGGTTTAATACTGTTTTCATGTAACAGAATAATAGACATGTGTTTTCCCATTGTGTCTGTGTTCTTTCTAGTCATAGATTCTTTAATGTGAGGAACATTAGAATAAGTTTTTCTCTAGGGTTTGTTAGAATTCAGCAGTGAATTATTCTATTCCTAGAGTTTCTTTTGTTGAAGGACTTTATTCCATCTTATTGATATGTGTAAGGTTTTTTTTAAACTTAAATTGTTGTACTATTGATAGGTTGTATGTATCCAGAAATTTGTCAACTTCTTTTAAATTTTTAAATTTATTAGAATATAAGTTTTAAAGTGATCCTACTGATTTTAGAAATATCTGTTGTAATATTCCCATGATCTCCAATTGTATTGATTTCTTTCTTTTCTCTCTCCTAGTTTCTATGACCAAGCGTCTGTTGTTTGTCTTTTCAGAGAACCAAGTCTGTGAATTGTTCTTTTTGATTCTGGCTTTCAATCTTCACACTGACCTATTTCTTTTCCTACTTTGCATGGGGTATATTCTTGCTTTTCTAAGCCTTCAAAGTATATCATTAGTTACCTAAGAACATTTATTTTCTTAATGCAGGTGCTCACAGCTATACATTTTCCTTTTTTACTGTATTTTCTGTATCTCATAGTTCCTGGTAATTGGTAATCTCATTTTTTACTTAAAGCTAGGAATTCTTAAATTTCTCTTTTAGTTTCTTCAATGACCTACAGACCATTCAAAGTATATTGTCTGTCTTGCTAATGATTGCTTATAGTCCATGTGTGTCCATCCCCATGCCCCCACCCTCGACACACACGAAGTCCATATGTGTTATGTGTATATTCACTGGAGCATGGTCAAACTCTCAGTGACTTACCTTTTAAATAGAACTGAGTCATTCTCCCCCATATCCCTGTCAGAAGTCATTACTGTCATTTTTCAGAATCTTTATTTCTTTGCTGAATTTCTTGCCCAACTGCTAAATAGATCACCCAAAATTGGAATTTGCTTCTTTGATATTAATATGAGAATTTGGATTTGGATTCTGATTTTAATGAGTTTATTTTTATTATTTTTATGTGCACTAGTGTTTTGCCTGCATGTATGTCCGTGTGAGGCTGTTGGATTCCCTGGGATTCGAGTTACAGACAGTTTTGAGCTACCATATATGTGCTGGGAATTGATCCTGGGTCCTCTGGAAGAGCACCTGTGCTCTTTCTTAACTGTGGATCCATCTCTCCAATCTCTAGAGTTTGAATTCTTTACTCTGCTATGTGAGTTTAATTTTTAAAGACCTATAAAGGCAAAACTATTTTTGGAGGAGTCATATAGCTTGATTCTAACATTTCATGTATTTGTATGTCACAATTTGCATGCCCATCAGGATGGATTCCCTGCTGGCTTAATAGCAGGTCCTCCTAGTCACCAGCCTTCTCCTGACAACTCGGTGTTCAGCATCTCATGGGGATGAGACTATCTGCTCTAACTACAAGAACAAAACAAACCACTCATAGAAGTATAATAAACCACAACTAACGGCAGGCACTAGAACACCAATATAATGAAAAATAACTTAGAGTAAACCAAGAAGTTAAAAATTAAGAGAGGGAGAGCTAGGGCTATAATCTACTGTAGAGTGGTTGTCTAAAATATGTGAGTTCCTAGGTTCAATCCTCAGTATTGCCAGAAAGAAACCTAAGAAAGGAAACAGTAACATAATAATAATAATAATAACAACAACAACAATAATAAATAGAATAAAATGATGAAGAGTTCAAGGAAATGGTATAAAGAAATAAGCATGATGTTCTGAGTGATGGGAACCTCAATTGAAAAAAATGCTTCCCAAAAATGGGATTGTAAGTAGGCAAGCCCTTGGCACATTTTCTTAATTAGAGATTGATGGGGCCGTCCAGCTCATTGGAGGTAGAACCATCCCCGAGCTGGTGGTTCTGGGCTCTATAAGAAAGCAGGCTGGGCAAGCTATGGGGAGCAAGCAAGTAAGCAGCACCCGTCCATGGCCTCTGTCTCAGCTCCAGCCTCCAGGTTCCTGCCCTTGTTGAGTTCCTGCCCTGACATCCCTCTGTGGACTGTGACTTGGGGCATGTAAGCCAAATAAACTCCTTCTTCCCTAAGTTTGTGGTTATGGCGTTTCATCACAGCAATCCAACCTTGACTATGACATGGGATTAAAGAAAACAAAGACAGGACAAAGGAAAAGCATGTCAGAGAGAAGCAAAAGTTGACAATTACAAAATAAGGAAAATTAGATAAAACAAGCAGAGGAATAAAGTGTAGGATTAAAAATTAAATGAATAATGACAAAAGCAGCAGTAAGAAGAAAAATAAAGAACATAAAAAGCCAAGAGGCGCAGATGTGCCTTTCTGCGCTGGCTACTAACACGAAGCCACCATATCTGGGGGCACAGGTAATGAGCCCACCGCAGCTCTTCACTGTTCCCACCACACCACTGGTCCCTAATGGGAGCTTCGGGGTCACATGTTGTCAGCAACCAGGCTGTACTCACCCGAGAGGCTTCCCTTCTCTGTATACCAGGATCCTCTCTGACTGACCCTGATTCATTTTGTAGTCTACCTGCTGGTCTGATTCCCACAGTTGCTTGAGGTGCTATCTGAGTGTGTAACAAAGCAAGCGTGGATAGTAGATAGCTAAGCTGTGCACTGGAGGAAGAAGATGGAGGAACCGAAGCTCTCTGCCTACTGCGCTTTGTTCTTAGATCCCACCCAGCGAACCTGGAGAAGGTTAGAAGCTTCGGAGATGACATGATCCACTGTTGTTCCAGTCTCCCAGGCGTGCCCGACAGCAAACTGCATATAGTAAGCTGATGATCAACGAACCCACAGGTTACCAGCTCTAGCATGGATTCTCCACAATATCCCACAGGTGATTGGGCTCCATTCTCGCCACACAGGACGAGGGTACCAGTCACCACACCCACCACATCCCCACTAGATTTCTCTTTGATCTCTGAAGGTATGCATCTGAGCTCCGCCTTCCATGGATGTTTCTTGTGACTCTCTTTACCCAGATACTGTGGCAGGGTACAGAGCCTGTGTTCAGGCTCCCTGACTAGTGATTATCTCTGAAGTCTCAGCCAGTAGACCCCTCTTTCTAGTTGATGCCTGGCAAAGTACAGGGAGTGACGAAACGGTGGAGGTGTTGTCCTGGTTATTAGCCTGCCATCCACTGATTCTTCTCACTCAGACTTTCATGGACAAAGTTTCTAATCTGCCGTCTTACTCCAGAAGCTTGTTCATGGCTGTGCTGGTAATTTTTCTAAACGCCAACTTTCGACTTTGCCAACTCATTTAGTTGCATGTGTTTTAACTTGATAATTTACATTTTCATGGGTTTTATTTCCCACCTATTTAGGTTGATGTTCTCTTTACTTGTGTGTGTGTGTGTGTGTGTGTGTGTGTGTGTGTGTGTGTGTTTTGTTTTGTTTTGTTTTTAGAGACGGGGTTTCTCTGTGTAGCCCTGGCTGTCTTGCAACTCACTCTGTAGACTAGGTTGGCCTCGAACTCAGAAATCTGCCTGCCTCTGCCTCCCAAGTGCTGGGATTAAAGGTGTGCGCCACCACTGCCCAGCTGTACATGTTAATCTATACTGAGCCACACCCCAACCTGTTATCCTTTCTTTGTAAAACCTTTTATTGTTTGAGAATTTCATCTATGCATATAATACATTTGGATCAAATCAACCTTCCATTCCCCCCTCCCTTGCTCCCTAGCCCCTCCATCACCTTTTCCTCCCAACAGGAGTCATCCCTTTCCTAAACCCAGTGAGTTCACTCAGTGCTTAGGTTTAGGGCCAACAAGTGCAAGGTGGACAGCCCCTCAGGGCCCACACCCCTGACTCTTCTTTAATCAGTCATTTGAATGTCATTGAGGCTTGCTTTGTAATCCTGAAAGAGGCTAATTTACAGAAGTTTCACAGTTTTGGAAATAATGAAGCGCTTGTCATTATCATCGAGCAGAATACGACAAGATGTGTCTTAGGTGTCTGTCTCTTCAAGCTTATAGTTATGCTGTTAAACCCCTGTATTCTTCGATTTATTTTGCTTGTTTCATGTATCAGTTTATGTGAGCAGTAGGTTATTTGTCTTTCAATTAAGTTATGATCTTGTCTAACTCTCCTTGTATTTCTGCCACTTTAGGGTTTAAGATATGAGACTGCATTAGAAAAGCATACAACATTTAAGGTGTTATAAATTCTTGGCAAGCCCCCTCTTCCATCGTTATGAAGTGCCCTTCTGTCTTTGTTAAAGGCTTTTTCATTAGGGTCAGTTTTGTCTGAAATGACTGACCACCCACTGTCTTTTATTTGAGTTTTATCTTATACCCAGCTATTTTAGATGTTTTTACTGGGAAATCTGTTCTAGTTGTTTAGCCTACAATGTGGCAATTCAGAGCCCTGTGATTTTCTTAAGTCAATTTTCCCTCCAGTGTGCTTTCTTGGATTACCTTTTATTGTTCTGAGCTCTTTCTTTCCAGTTGTCTTACTTTAATAACTCACTCTTCTAATAAAGACGTTATATCCTCTTCCTGCTTGGGTGGCTGCCGCCTGTAACCTATACCTCTAAGGCTAGTGGACCAGAAAATGAGCAAAAAGTAAATCTAAATGCTCACAGAACAGCTCACAGCTCACTCTCCAGAGACTGACAAGAACACCCCATCCATAGTTTATTTATGGACGTCTCTAATGTTTTCTCCGCTAAAATCGGCGAAATGAAGTCCTAAATTTAGAATCACACCCGGAATTTCTCTAGTTCATGAGTCATTGGCACCAAAGTAAAAACAGAATTTTGAGCCAAGAGAAAGTGCCAGCTAAAAATGGAATCCGGAAAAGTGAACGGAGCCAGAGAAGGCCTTTGCTCCTCCTCTCTGCAAGCTCACTTGCGCCCTCTTGTCTCCTTGCTGGCACAGGGAAGCCAAGCCCCTGCCAAGTAGGTCTCTGTTCTGCCCAGAATTAGAACTCAGCCTGGATACGGAGACTTCTCACACAGTGGGTGGATCCTCACTTTCTACTTGCCTTTACTTTAATAGAATTATGTTCTTTAGGTATTCCATATTCACTTTATTTCCTGTGTGAGACAGAAAACAGCAGCAGCCCCTGTACTGGGTCTGGGCTGGGTCTAAAGAAAGTGATACGTTTCTAATGTTTGGAAATACCAAGCATCTTATTAGTCACAAAATGACTTTTTAATTAAGGGTAAGCTCTCGATATCACTCCTTATTCCCCTTCCAAGGATTTGAGTGGTGAAACCCCTTTCTTCAAGAAGTGTTTTAAGCGCAAAACCTGCTTTCTAGTTCTGGCCTTAATTTAGATTAATGTTTGTGCAGTATCTAAGACTGGATATGCAAACACATTCATCTGTTCAAATACATACATATGTACCTGTGTATAGACATGTATACTTGCGTCCACGTGTATGTCATAGCCAAAAAAAAAAAAAAAACTCTTAGTGGAACGTTCAATTTTGTAGAGGAATTTTAATCCAGAAACATGGCTTCTTTGGCAAGGGATAATATCCAGTGACCTAGATCTGTGTGATCTGGCTGGAGTGGAGACACTCCACACACCTTTAATCCCTTTGGCTGGAATACAGCCATGTCTTTAGTACACACCTTTAAGGTAAAATTAGTTTTGTAGAAGGAAGCAGCCATGTTTGAAAGCGATTTCTAATTGAGGGGTAAAGTGATGAATCAGAGAGAGACTTGACAGAATGAGTCGGAGATAGGATATGCCCAACTCTCATGAGAAGCTATTTAAGAGCAGCTCAGGGAGAGAGAGAGTCGGGAAATTGGGAATCAGTTCTGTCCCTGTACTTTGTGCAGTGCAGTTGACTTCAGGCAGTGCAGTGGACTTCAGAGTTCAGTTTACTTGAGCTCTGGGCAGTTCAGTTGAATGCAGTTGAGTTCCGTTCAAAGGCAGTTTTTTCAAGCAGAGCAATTCAGTCAGAAGCCAAGACAAGCCCATTTGAATTGATCACCTTGGAGAGGAGTTTGAGCCAGAAACAACTGAGTTGAACCGTCCAGCTACAGTTCAGAAAGAGCTAGAAAGGATGATATTCATCAGTTAAGTCTCACAGGTTGAAACATTCTAGGCCTAGGCCAGCAGATGGAGGCTGGAAGGTTGCAAGGAAGCTGGAAGCTTCCAGGCCTAGGCCTAAGGATAGTAAGAACGTAGAAAGAAATGCTCTGGGCTCAGCCCAAGCCATGTATTTGTAAGGCTGTGTATGGTTCTCATCTCATTGCTTCCTCTAAGGAAATAAAAACTACTTCTACACAAACTGACAGGAATAGAATTGTATATTGTCATTAAATCATTAACAATAAAACAGAACACCATTGTCCTGCATGTAGATGCTTTGAGCTTTGAATAGGGTCAGTTTGCCTTGTGATTGTGTTTCTTTCTAGGTAGTAACAGGCTGTGTGCACCTGTATTAATAAACTCAAATGCTATTATCCATATGATCTAGAGAGAACTAATGTGATTTGAATGTTATAAGCTGCCTTTTATCACATAAGACACAGAAAGAAACACAGATATTAGGCAGGCACTCTTAAAGAAAATTACTTACAACCATCAGTCTTAGGACAGTTGTACATATTTCCAAGCCAAGAAATTCAGCAATCAGGTTTAATAAGTGGATTCTTCTTATTCACATTGCAGATAATTATACCAGTGCGTAGAAACCAAAACTCTTGTTATCCACAGAAAGAAACAGGGGAGGCTCTTGCAATCCTTTGAAAGTTCTGATTACAAAGATTACCTAGATTAAAGTAAATTCTGAATAAACATTCTTTGGCTTCCTAGATGATATCAGATGTAAGCATAGGTTGCTTATTAATGAACTGGGAAATGAAAGTTAGAACTGTTCTTGGTGCAAGTGCTCATAAAGTCTAAATCAATTTATATACTTAAAGTATTATACAGTAGAATTATAAAGAATTTTAAAAATCTATACTTCCATTAAAATAAAGGGACACAATAAGGGTTGATATTCTTAAACAAGTGGTTGTCACAATGCTTTATGGAAATTATCATTGTCATTTTATTTTAGAAATTCTATATGCTAGCCATAATGTAGTAGAAGTTTCTAAATGTGTATATAAATCACAATTCACAAAATTAGCCACAGAGTAGTGGGTAATCATATCAAATTTAATTTCACTGAACAGGTTATCATGTAGAGTTCTTATCCTCAATCTTTATAATGTTTAATTTATTTTTTACTCCATCTAATCAGAAATAATCAGTTTCCTTAATCAAGACCAATAAAGGAATAAGTAATGGAAAAATTCTGTCATCAACCTAAGATGAATGGCTACCTAGAGTCACTTTGGGATGTTTGAAGTCTACCAAGATGGTTATCTAAGTAGCCATCTTTAGTCTTATTAATTTTTTTATTCTGTATTCATACATAGAGAACACTGGGATGAGGAAATGAAGTTACTGGTTATTCGTTGTTTTGAGAACAACATGTTTGTGTTTCTTCATAGTCATTTCCCCATCATTTATATTATTGGTTTATATCTGAATGTACAATAAGTGCAATCTGCCTTTGACTATACGACTCAGTCATTGTTTCACTGAACAAGTTAATAGTCCGCCAGTCAAGGAAGCAGGTAAGCTAGCTGAAGGTCATTACTCTTTTCTTCATTCTTTCAAGCCTGGCCCCCAATTCTTATCCCCAGCTTTGCACCAGACCACCTGCTACACCTCTCTTCACCGCTACCTCCATCTCCAGCAGATCACAAGTATTTTCCACCTAAGTTCCCTTCACCAACTTGTCGATAAACAGCAGAAAGCTTACAAACTCATGGAAGCTGAACAATTGTCTAACGAATGCAAAACAGGTCAAGACGGAAATTAAGAAATTAACAACTTTCTAGAATCTAATGACAATGAACAAACAACACAGCCAAACTTGTGGAACACAATGAAGGCTATTCTAAGAGGCAAGTTCATAGCACTAAGTGCCTATATAAAAAAACGGAATGATATCATACTAATAATAGAACAGTAAAGCTAAAAGCTCTAGAACAAAAAAGGAAGAAATCATACCCCAAAGAACTAAATGCCAAGAAATAATACAATTTAGGATTGGAATCAATTCAATAGAAGAAACAAATACCGACATCAGCCCCAACACACATATTAGCAGAGGACTGCCGGGTCTATGTTCAGTCAGAGAAGATGCACCTAACCCTCAAGAGACTGGAGGTCCCAGGAAGTTTAGAGGTCAGGTGGGGTAGGGAGTGGGGACATCCATGTGGAGACAGGGGTGTGGGTGTGTGGGGGGAAGTACAGGATGTGGAATAGTCAGAGGGTGGAAAGGGGGTAGGGGGAATAAAATATGGAGTGTAAAGAAAGAAAGAAAGAAAAAACAAAACAAACAAAAAACAAACAAAAAAAGGAAAAAAATACCCAAAATCAGAACCCAAAGCAAAGCAAAACAAAACAAGACTAAATAAAACAAACAAAAACTCAATAAAAGTTGATTCTTTGAGAAAAATCAATAAGACTGACACACTCTTATCCAAAGTAACTGAATGATGGAGAGAAGATCCAAATTAACAAAATGAAAGTGCATATGATAACAGATACATAGGTAATCTAGAGAATCGCAAGTATACACTTTAACACCCATTGCTTTGCCAAATTAGAAAATTTAAAAGAAATGCATAATATTCTTCATACATTATAATATTATTCATACATTATATATAAATATATATACTATCATTATCAACTGCAAATAAATATCCTTTGACTTCTTTCTTCTCTCTTTGTAATCCCCCTCCCCAATCTCCTTCATTCGTCTTATTCTCTCTAGCTATGATTTCACATACTATGTTTGGTTTCACTAGAATATTATGCATTTCTTTTAAAAAATATATATATATAAGCAAAGACAAATCAAGACCAGATAAACAGCAACTTAAACAGACCCATAACCTGCAGTGAAGTAGTAGCAATCATTAAAAGTCTTTGAACCAAAACACCCTAGAGAAAGATGGCTTTAGCACAGAATTCTATTAGACTTTCAAAAAATGCCTTTTGACAAAATCCAGCAGCCCTTCATGATAAAACTTCTGGAGAGATTAAGGATTCAAGTGACACACCTCAACATAATAGAGGCAGTTTACAGCAAGCCAATAGCCAACTTCAACTTAAATAGAGAGGAAACTCAAAACATTGCCACTAACATTATGTAAAAAAAAAAAAAAAGTAAGGGTGTTCACTCCCTTCATACCTATTCAATATAGCATGTGAAACTAAACATAGTACGTGAAATCATAGCTAGAGAGATAAGACAAATGAAGGAGATTGGGGGGGTTACAAATAGAGAAGAAAGAAGTCAAAGGATATTTATTTGCAGTTGATATGATAGTGTACGTCAGTGACTTTAAAATGTTCACCAGGAATCTCCTACATCTGATTAGCAAAGTATCAATATACATCATTCAATCATAAAAATCAAAAGCCCTTCTGTATACAAATGAAGAAGGGACAAAGACAGCTACTTCCATAGCTCTATGGACAGACTATATTTGGACAAAATTACCATGGCCCTTCCCCAGAACGCAGACCAAAGTAGTTGCTCACATCTGACAAAAGTGAAATGGAAATTTTCCCCTGTGCCCATATGTTCAAGGTTCTTCCCTAGTTTTCTTTCTATTAGTTTCAGTGTGTCTGGTTTTATGTGGAGGTCTTTGATCCATTTGGAATTGAGCTTAGTGCAAGGAGAAAGAATGGATCAATTTGCATTCTTCTGCATGTTGACCTCCAGTTGAACCAGCACCAATTGTTGAAAAGGCTATCTTTTTTCCACTGGATGGTTTTAGCTCCTTTGTCAAAGATCAAGTGACCATAGGAGTGTGGACTCATTTCTGGGTCTTCAATTCTGTTCCATTGATCTACATGCCTGTCACTGTATCAATACCATGCAGTTTTTAACACTATTGTTCTGTAGTACAGCTTGAGGTCCGGGATACTGACTCCCCCAGAGGTTCTTTTACTCTTGAGAATAGTTTTAGCTATCCTGGGTTTTCTGTTATTCCAGATGAATTTTTGAATTGCTCTTATTGACAAATGGGACCTCATAAAATTACAAAGTTTCTGTAAGGCAAAGGACACTGTCAAAAGGACAAAGCGGCAACCAACAAACTGGGAAAAGATCTTTACCAACCCTACATCCAACAGAGGGCTAATATCCAATATATACAAAGAACTCAAGAGGTTAGACTCCAGAGAGCCAAATAACCCTATTAAAAAATGGGGTACAGAGCTAAACAAAGACTTCTCACCTGAAGAATATCTAATGGCTGAGAAACACCTAAAGAAATGTTCAACATCCTTAGTCATTAGGGAAATGCAAATCAAAACAACCCTGAGATTCCACCTCACACCAGTCAGAAAGGCTAAGATCAAAAACACAGGAGACAGCAGTTGTTGGCAAGGATGTGGAGAAAGAGGAACACAGCTGGTGGGATTGCAAGCTGGTACAACCACTCTGGAAAGTAGTCTGGAGGTTCCTCAGAAAACTGGGCATGACACTCCTGGAGGATCCTGTTATACTACTCCTGGGCATATACCCAGAGGCTTCCTCTGCATGCAATAAGGACACATGCTCCACTATGTTCATACCAGCCTTATTTATAATAGCCAGAAGCTGGAAAGAACCCAGATGTCCCTCAATGGAGGAATGGATTCAGAAGATGTGGTATATCTACACAATGGAATACTACTCTGCAATTAAAGACAATGAATTCACGAAATTCCTAGGCAAATGGTCAGAACTGGAAAATATCATCCTTAGTGAGGTAACCCAATCACAAAAGAACACACATGGTATGCAGTCACTGATAAGGGGATATTAACCCAGAATCTCAGAATACCCAAGATGCAATTCACATGTCAATAGATTTCCAAGAAGATGGAAGGAGAGACCCCTGGTCCTGGAAAGACTGGATGTAAGGGAATACCAGGACAGAGAAGCGAGAGGGGGTTGAATGGGGAACAGAGGGAGGGAAGGGAGCTTATGGGACTTTTGGGGAGGGAGGAAACGGGAAAGGGGACATCATTTGGAATGTAAATAAAAAATATAGAAAATAAAAAAAATAAAATAAGTAATGCAGGTTAATAGACAGTCAAACTTATGGTCATATCAGATTATTAGTCTTAGATCAACACTTAAATATACATCCTGAGTTGTACAGATAAGAACTGGAGATACATTTGCTTGTTCAGAAATGCTATGAATAGATAGATGGTCTTCAAAATCTTGGAGACTCAAAGAATATGGCATTTAAAGATGTTTTTACTAATTTAAGGGTTTTTTGACATTGAGACAGGTCAGCTCCTGGCAGCACCCCATTCAACGTGGAAGAAGATGATAAGCATTGAAAGATCCCTAGATGGAGTTGCTTCAATTGTGGTAAGCTAGCCACTGGGCAAAGAAAATGTCCTAAATTTATCTGCAGACAGAATGCTGTCCAGAAAGGAAAAACAGATGCAGGGAAGTCAATTGCCAAGCTCTGCCAAGACAGGCTAAGCAAGTCCTTCATAATTCCTGATTTGCAAAAGGTCTGTCAGATATTTTTAGCCAGAAGGCTGAGGATGGGAGCTCCAATGTTACAAAGAATATTGGAGACCATCAAGGTGGTCAACTGTCTCTGTCATTTCTATAATATTTGGGAGCTGCATCCTTGCACTTCCTATATACTGAGGTAATATTTATTCCTTCTCAGGTTTCTGATGGGGTTGAAGACTAGATAGTCATAGTCTTATAAGCATAAATTGTTTAGGATTTTAGAAGATGTTTTTATAATAGTAATATAAGTTAAGATAGAAAATGATTTAGATACAGAACTCTGAACTCCCCCAAGATAGGATAGATGATAGAACACTTTATCTAAATTTCCAAATATAAATGGACTGGGCATTGTAAATGTATATCATACATTTCAAAATTGTTTATTAGAAAGAAAAAAGCCTTTTATTGGACTAAAAATGTGAATTGTAGAACAAATCTCTTGTGTATTTTATGGATGCATCACATGTCAATTATGAAGCCTATGGCCTATGTCTTAGGCAGGAAATAGAGGTGAGATACCTGAGAAGAGAAAGAATTCTAGGGGAGGAGAAGGTGGGAGAGTCATCTTTTTGATGTGACAAGATGGACTCATGGTCCCTGAGCACAGGTAACCAGCCATGTGGTGAAATGTAGGTTAGAATGAATGGGATATTTTCAGTTAGATCTAGTTAGACAGAAGCCTAGCTATATGGCCAAGGTCTTTGTAAATATAATTTGAATCTGTGTTAATTTTTAGAGCTTGGGGCTGTGAAACAAAATCAGGACTTAACTACAACACACATCATTTTCTTAATTGTGGTTCCCTCGTCTCAGATGATTCTAGCCTGTGTTAAATTGACATAAAATTAGCCAGCACAACTGACCCTTTGTCAATTTGACACACAACACCTTTTAAGACATAACCTTTCCTTTTCTGGGGGGGGGGGTTCATCCCCAAGATTCCAGAATAATAAATACCACAAACATAAAAAAGATTGCAAATTTAAGTCTCACAGTCTTTGCCATATCAAACGCTTTAAAAGTTCAGTCTATAAAAATCCCAAATGTCTTTAAAATTCAAAATCTCTTTTAAAAGTTCAAAGTCTCTCAACTGTGGGCTCCTATAAAATAAAAAATAAGTTAAATGCTTTTTTACTTTAAGAAGGGAGAACCAGGGCACAATCATAATATAAACAACTGAAAAGCACACTCTCACAGTGTAAATAATTCATTGTTCTATATCTGGGATTTATTCACGATTTTCTGGGATTCTCCAAGGGATTTGGGCCATGTTTCTGGCTCCTCCTTCTGTAACACATACCGTTCTTCATCTAGGTTCTGGTTAGTTCCACTCCACTGCTTCTGGTGTTCTTGTTGGCCATCCCATGTCACTGTCATCCCCCAAATTCCAGGGTCTTCTATAGCACCTGGATTGTACCTTCACCAATAGCATCTTTTGGGCTCTCTTCATGGTGCCAGCCCTCAGCTTCTCTGCATGACCCCTTCAGTTCTGGGGCTTACTCCGTTATTCCGGCTATACCTTCATCAGTGGCCTCTCACAGAACCAAATCTCAGCTGCTCTTCAGGACTCCTTCATGTCTTTAAAACCAGTACCACCTGGGAGACTCTTAAACAGGACCAGGTTTGCCTACCAGCATGAGGTACAATCTTGTCCACTTGTGAACACAGCTTGCATCTGCTGACTCTGAGGAAACATTTCTCAAAAGATTTCACCTCACATTTTGTAGTCATGAATGATTCCTCAACCCCAGCTGACCAGCATCCCTTGTCCCAGCAAAATGAAGATTTATTGTTTCTGGTCTCTTGTTAATCATAGCTGGTTCTTTAGCTCCAGCTGACCAGACACCATAGATTCTTCACACAAATGGCCTCATAAGAGTCTTTGCTTTCCTATAAAACTTCACAAGCCAGGCCTTCATTGTCTACACTACTTTAGACATTCTTATCTTCTGAGCTTCTACAGAAGAGCCCACTAGGCTCAATGTTCCAAAGTCCTTCCACAACCCTTTCAAAAGCAACATGGTCAGGTATGTCACAGCAGAACCCCAGTAACCTGGTACCAATTGGTCTTAGTTACTGGTACTATTGAGATGATGAAACACCATGACGAAAATCAAGTCAGGGAGGAAAGAGTTTACTTGGCTTTTGTTTCCATATCCATAGTTCATCACTGAAGGAAGTCAGGACAGAAAGACAAACAATAGGAACTCGGAGTCAGGAGCTGATGCAGAGGCCATGGTCGGGTTCTGCTCACTGGCTTGTTCTACAGGCTTGCTCAGCCTGCTTTCTTATAGAACCTAGGACCACCTGCCGAAGAACAGCACCGCCCACCATAGCCTGAGCCCTCCCACATCAATCACTAGTTAAGGAAATGCTCTACAGGATTGCCTACAGCCTGACCTTATGTAGGCATTTCCTTAATTGTGGCTTGCTCCTTTCAGATGATTCTAGA
Organism: Tokudaia tokunoshimensis; assembly: GCA_036184795.1. Classification (NCBI taxonomy): domain Eukaryota; kingdom Metazoa; phylum Chordata; class Mammalia; order Rodentia; family Muridae; genus Tokudaia; species Tokudaia tokunoshimensis. Next base: position 105,864,424 of record BTHU01000016.1, on the reverse strand, counting down.
CTGTGCCAAGTTGACATAAAATTAATCAGCACTGAAGAAAAAAAAAAGACACTCCACGAGAAAAGCAAGTTTAAGCAAAATGTATCTATAATCCAGCCCAAAAGAAGGTGCTAGAAGGAAAACTTCAACTTAAAGAAGTTAACCACACCCAGGAAAAAAAAGGAATAAATAATTCTGGCTGCCAGGTTCAGAGGTTGAGTCCATTATCATCAAGGCCTGAGCATGGCAGCATTCAGGCAGAAATGGTATAGGAGGAGGTGAGAATTCTACACCTTCATCTGAAGGCCACTAGGAGAAGACTGGCTTCCAGGCAGCTAGGATGAGGGTCTTATAGCCCACGCCCACAGTGACACACCTACTCCAACAAGGCCACACCTAGTCCAACAGGGCCACACCTCCAAATAGTGCCACTCCCTGGGCCAAAATTATTCAAACTACCAAAATATGCTACAGCAATGGTGGCACAAAGCTTGTGTGAAAAACCAACCATTAACAGATTTGATTTAAAGCCCACTCTACCAGAGGGAACCCATACCTAACACTGCTTGAGGGATCAAGAGCCTGAGACTATATAACCAGGGACCTTATATAGGGTAAAGCCATATATGACTGCTCTAAAAAGAAATGTGGCCATAAAATGACTTCTAATAATATTCTGTTATGACATAGATCAGTGCCTTGCTCAGCCGTCATTAGAGAAGCTTCCTCCTGCTGCTGGGAACACACACAGAGACCTACAGCCAGAGTTGATGGAGAGAGAGTAAGAGATCTTGGAGCATTCAGCCCTAAATTGGAGGTCTTCATCAAATCACTCCTGTCATGGCTTAGGTAACACTTAGGAGGTAGAGGGAGAAGTGCAAGAGCCAAGAGGGATGGAGGACCCCAAGAAAACAGACCCCCTAAATCAACAGGATGAATGCACATAGGCACTCATAGCGCCTGAGAGAGCAAGCACAGGACCACTCAGGTCTGCACCAAGCCCTCTGTGTATATATTACAGGTTCCAGTTTAATGATTCCATGGAATTCCTGAGAGCCTGAACGAGTGGGTCTAGGATTCTTGTGCCTTCTCTTGGGCTCTTTTCCTTCTGTTTGTTTTGTCCCAATTCCAACCTGTTAGTACTTATTATATTAACCATATCGCATTTTATTTTATTATTATCCTTCAGAAGTCTATTCATTTTCCAATGAGAAATGGAGAAGGATCCAGATGGGAGGAGAAAGTGAGGAGGAAAAGGGAAGAGCAGAAAAGAAAAGAAAAATCAAGTGACTCTCATTAATGCCCCAGGGCACACGGACTTTATAAAACAGTGTGATTACTGTCATCTCTCAGGCTGTTTGTCCTGTCCTGATGTTTGCAGAGTCGAAGCTGTTATCTCCAAGAATGGGCAGAGTCATGAGCACACTCCACTGACTTATACACTGAATATGACATAAGTAACCATTATTGTCAGCAAAAGTGGACTTCAGGAGACAGTCTACATCCAGAAGACATAGGAGAAAATTGCTGAGGATGTCGGCACCTACATTAAGAAAACTGGCCCAGGCTTGGCATAGTAAGCTTTTTGACAGCTTCTGGCTGATATGATGCCATGCTGTCATCAGGTGCTGTTACGTCTTGGCACATGGGATATGGGATGTAGCAAAGCCAGTGGAGCCAATCTGCTAAAGGTTAGGATTCTCTCATCCTTACTCTCTGCTGGATAAACCTTCGTAACCACTCCTCAATGGTCTCTAAGGCTGGTGGTATTTGAACTGCCCTGAAAGCTATGTAGAGACTGGTGTTCTCAAACGTGTCATAGTGGTTTCCCAGTTCCAGTTAATGTCACAACTGAAATAAAATCAATTGAAAAGGGGAGAAAAAATCATCATCAAAAGAGGCCATTCACACAAGCAAACCAGGTCTGTGTTGTTTTTTTTTTTAAGTCTGTCTTGGATTTTAAAGATCCGCATTTTTAAATTGGGATTTTTATAATTGCATGTAAATTATACTTTTCATTAAAATAAAAGGAAAATGATACAACCACATTGTACAGTTGTGTGTTAGAAACTATGATTCCTTGGGGGGAGGGAAAACGACATCATAAAAAAGCCAAATATTTTCCTCAAATATAGGACCCTTTAGTTTAATTTCTACCCCTGGTTTCTATAAAGATTATGGACACAAACTGTAATAAGCCTTAGCTTTTACTCTCCCCATCTCTAATGCTGGATGATGTATAAGGTCCTCTGCAGTGCTAGTGGGTGATTCTGGTCGAATTCACTTAACATGATTTCAACATTATTAATATTTAACATTATTAATGTTAAAGTACTTGTGTGAGTCCCACCAGTCAGCTCATTGGAAGACTCACACTGCATGCAGTTGACAATACTTCATAGTCTTGCCCCCTGTTCACACGCTCCCTGCTCCCAGGCTACTGAGAGTTTTGTTTTCCCTAGTGTGCACCCGCAGTCTCTCAGTCTGTTAGCCCCAAAGGGAGCTCAGCGAACAGAAGGAAGTCTTAGACAAAGCGAGGGACTGGCCTCTGGACTGGGCTGTAGGGAGAAATTGGCTTTATACCTATGTTCTTTGTAGTCCTAGTGTTATCAACTTGAGACTGTGTACAGAATAAAGACCATTAAATCCACATTAAAAGACTGCATATCCAAATACTGGCTCTGTTACTTTCTGGTTCACGTGAGCATGGAAGAAATGTGTTCAATTTTAATAAGACATGACTCCCTTTCTGTAAAATGAGAACAATACTAAGAATTGATTAAAAAGTGTGAAAGTGCCTGGCACGGCTGTACACTATGAGCGCTCATCACAGGCGGGGCTGCCCTCATTTGTTTCCTTCCTGTAATTCCATTGCTACCCAGAGTTCTCAGGGGTTGGTGACAAGAGTCCCATAAAGCAATAGTCTATGTACCACAGAGACTCAAACAGAAATTTATGTCCTCATTGGAGTTTGTTGACAGTTCGCAATGAGCATTGCTAAATAATCACCTTATTTAAGGTCGTCCTAAGGTCGTCTGCCATTCTCTCTTCTGATGCTCCTGTTTAAAAATGCATGAGGATTTTTCAGTTCAGAACCTGGGAGAGAGAAAGAACATGAACCTCAAACACGATAAGAAGGTATTTTCGTGTCCCCCCCACCCCATTCCTTTGGATAGCAAGCGCAAATTAGTATCTATCAAAGGGGGCAGAGTTCTGGACAGCAGCCAGCTGAAAGAGATTGTAGCTGGGATTAATCTTGATCAACGTTAGTGTTGTTTCTAATTGGAATCAACAAATGCCAAATTGGAATTCTGAGCTTAGACTTGTCAGTGCCATGTCACCATAGTGGATTTTAGTGCTCATCCAAAGAGACAGTTATAAAGCAGAGGGGCGGCTGTTTGAATAGCTGATGAGCCCTTGCTGTTAGAAGAGTTTCACCTGGTATGGAAGGCAGAGGTGAGGCTGGGCGGAGCTGGGGCCTTGAAAGCCGAGAGGCTATGACTTCCTTCCCTGTGGCTTCTGCAGCCAATTACAACAAACTCGGGAGCTTAAAATAACATGATTATTATTTTATGTTCTGAAGGTCAGAAACCCAACAGGGTGTATATAACACTGGGCTAAAAGTACAGTTCTTGATAGGATTGGTTCCTTGCAGAAGCCCAAGAAGGTAACACATTTGTTTTGCCTTGTTTTCTTAGTTTTTGACAGTCTTCACTGATAGAGCCTGTTGTGCCCACAGTGGATCTTCCTGGGTAATCTGGGGTCAGCTACATGCTTTAAATCAGTTGACAGATAAAGCTAATCTAGCTGAGACCTTAATTTCATGACACTCTGCTATGTATATCTTTGGCAAGAGTGTCTTATTCTGTGTCTACAGTGTTTCATGTTGGTAAGTACAAGCGTGGGAAGATCTGTGAAGACTGTCAGAGCGTTCTGGTTTCATGGTTGTTTCTGGAAAGTGACTAGATTGAAACTTTCCCCAAAGATGGAGACTGAATAACAAAGGAGAGCTGAGAATAAACAGAACAGTGAGACTTGGAGAGAAAGTGACATTTCTTTTCAACTGATTCACATCCTTCAACAAAGTGATTCCATTTTAGGGGCCTGGAGAGGTGGCTCACTGGTAATGAACACTGGCCGCTATTCCAGAGGACCTGGGTTCAATTCCCAGCGCCTATATGGTGGCTCACAACCATCTGTAATTCCAGGTCTAGGACATTTTTTCTCTTCTGGACTCTTTGGGCACCACACACAAAAAGTACACAGACATACATGAAGGCAAAATACCCATACATATAAAATACTTAAATAATTAAAAATATATTTTGTTTTTAGAAATTCCATCTAAATATAATGGGGGTGAAGATGTATGAATGGCATATTACACATGGTACTGATGGAAATAAATGAGGAGTCTGGCAGTTGTGAATTGTTAGATTTAATACAACACCATCCCTTGGACTGTATTTTCTTTGGCCATAAAACAGCCTATTTTATTTTAGAGCAAGGAATTTTATTTTTAGCTTTTACTGAGTCTGTTTTAGCTCTCTTTTGTGCCTCTTCCCCCCCCCCCTTTTTTTTCTGCCTTGACCTAGTATTCATCAACTTAAAAAATTGGATAACTACTAAATGTGCCTGCAGGAGGTGAGAGAACACATCATAAACACTCTAGACCAAGGCTTTATGGAGCATTAAGTCAGATGCAGCAAAGCAGCCCCACAGAAGTGACGACACAGCTGATGAACGTTTTGAGAGAACTGCTGTAAGATACTAGAGAAGCGGAGAGGACAGGAGTCTGTCTACCTGGGAGCCCTTTAAAACGTGAAGAAGGCCTCATCTTCTGGATGAAGCCTCCTCTGAGCTGAGGCCATCACTGGATACATCGGATACACTGGATACACTGTCACATTGGTGCCGTGTAATTTAGACTCTGAACAATGTTCTGAATGCTCATTTTTACCTATCTTATTTCTCTTTCCATAAATATCCCTGGTATTTTCTTTTGACCTCTCCACCTGCGTCCAGTTCATCTTGTCTTACATTCCATATACCTTGTAAGCCACCTCCAATCCTCTTTGGAACCGGCTAAGGTGAATCAGATACATCTATAAAACAGTAATGAACATGCATCTGCGGTTAGTGTGGCCTCACCAGCTCCTAGTTCCTAACCTGCTGTTTTTTTAGATTTCTCTATTGTGAGGCAGATGGGCTTCGTTGGGGCTGTGGAGTTCTGCTCTGGCAAATCTTCTGAATTCCCTGACTTTTCTACGGTTTTGACTCTGAGGAAGGGAAAATTTGTTCCTGTTATGCAAAACGACACACAGAATCCAGCTATGTTTTCTTGGGTATTGCAGATGATCTTCTCAGGTGCCTTAGTTTCTGTTACTTCACTTTAGTAGGAAAAGGAGACAGTCCTATAGCATCAGGAAATGAAATGCTTTCTAGGAACTCTAGTATCCACAGAATCTGAGGGTTTCTTTTGAAAAGATCTATAGATTCTTGTTCTATTTATCTGTGTGGATTCCATACCAACTTCTAAAGTAATACCTTACTTTGCCGTACTAGAAAAAATAAAACAAAAAAAATCAAGTAAAAAAAAAACACAAAATACAGGGGTATTTCTGTCTATAAATCAATATATTTCATTAAAATCAATTCATGGTAATTATTTCTCGAATTATTCTCTTACTACATACATTGATCCAACCTAAGATCTCAAATATCTTTAAATTACCCCAATGCATCATTCATACAAGGAAATAAATTTTGGAGATGGAGGAGGAGGCTACATAGCATAAGAACTTTTCAGAGAAATTCAGAATATTTTGGTTTTATCCTAAAGAAATGAAAATCATTGAACTCTTTGACTTAGAATGGCATCTGACTTGTATTTAGCAAAGAAAATACTGAGTACTGGTGGAGAGTAAGTTTGAGGAAAATAAGACAATGAAAGAGGGTACCAGTGTAATCCAGGGAACTTTGATAAAGGCTTTGATGGATATCATGGCATTAATAGAAAAAAATAAAGTAGACAAAATTAATATCCTAACATTATCAAATTTACAGAACTCACTGATGAATTGGAGTTGAGACATGAAGGGAAGGAAGATATCTGACAGATAATGTTCTGAATTGGTTGTTATACACGTTCTATGCAAATGAAAATCACCTCAAGGAGCCAGGTATTTAAAACAAAACAAAGACTTAGTAATTAACAGATCCTCAATCCTTGGAACAGCGAGGAGATTCTGAGTATTTTTTTTTTGTGACTGTGTTATATTCTCAAATACAATTCCAATTATGGTCTGTGCATACGTTTATGTTCATATAAACATATGTACATGTACACATACTTAGGAAAGAGTTTAGATGGAATTATAGCAACATGTTAATAATGGTTGAAAGTACTGAGGTTTTGAGCAAATAAATGTTACAACTATATTTATTATAACACTAGGATTAAAGTTGTAACTCAGCGACTTCACAACCCTTGAACTCTTCTTTCGCTGTTACAGCCTCTGAATAATTTGTTTTCAGTTCATTGAGTGATCAGACTAAGGGTCTACATATAACCCAAGATAACCTCCTTCCTCAAAGTTATTTTAAGAAAGTGAGTAGTATCCCCCTTTTCATGTAAGATGACCTATTTAGAGAAATAAAGCTTGAAGCCTGGGCATCTGTAGAAGACCGCTGTTCTCTACATCCCACTTTTCAAGGATAAACTTTAACAATGTTTCTTGATACTTCTCAGCTGCTCTATACTATTAATAAATGGTGACTGAGAGTTTCCAGAACTCCCTCTGCTCCATCAGAAGAGTTGGGGATCTATGTCATTACCTCTGATAACTGATCGTGACTTCCTTTTCTCATAGCAACAGACCCATGAGATAGTCACTACAGGGGTGGAGAGAGAGAGAGAGAGGCAGTTTATGCACTTGTAAAGCCTGTAAAAGTTTGAAAGAAAATATTTTCAACAAAATCAGAAGAAAATTTCCCTAACCTAAAGAAAGAGATGCCTATTTATATACAAGAAACTTACAGAACACCAAATAGATTGGACCAAAAAATAATAATAACATATAATCAAAAGTTAATGAACATTGAATCTGTATATTGCTTTTGGCAAGATGGTCATTTTTACTATATTAATCCTGCCAATCCATGAGCATGGCAAATTTTTCCATCTTCTGAGGTCTTCTTCAATTTCTTTCTTCAGAGACTTGAAGTTCTTGTCATACAGATCTTTCACTTGTTTGGTTAAAGTCACACCAAGATACTTTATATGGTTTGTGGCTATTGTGAAGGGTATCATTTCTCTTACTTCTTTCTCAGCCTGCTTATCCTTTGAGTATAGGAAGGCTACTGACTTGCTTGAGTTGATTTTATAACCGGCCACTTTGCTGAAGTTGTTTATCAGCTGTAGGAGTTCTCTGGTGGAGTTCTTTGGGTTGCTTAAGTATACTATCATATCGTCTGCAAATAGTGATAGTTTGACTTCTTCCTTTCCAATTTGTATCCCTTTGACCTCCTTTTGTTGTCTAATTGCTCTAGCTAGAACTTCAAGTACTATACTGAAAAGATATGGAGAGAGAGGGCAGCCTTGTCTAGTCCCTGATTTTAGTGGGATTGCTTCAAGTTTCTCTCCATTTAGATTGATGTTGGCTACCGGTTTGCTGTAAATTGCTTTTACTATGTTTAGATATGGGCCTCGAATTCCTGATCTTTCCAAGACCTTTAGCATGAACGGATGCTGAATTTTGTCAAATGCTTTCTCAGCATCTAATGCAATCCCCATCAAAATCCTAACTCAATTCTTCATAGAGTTAGAAAGAACAATTCAAAAATTCATCTGGAATAACAGAAAACCCAGGATAGCTAAAACTATTCTCAAGAGTAAAAAACCTCTGGGGGAATCAGTATCCTGGACCTCAAGCTGTACTACAGAATAATAGTGCTAAAAACTGCATGGTATTGGTACAGTGACAGGCATGTAGATCAATGGAACAGAATTGAAGACCCAGAAATGAATCCACACTCCTATGGTCACTTGATCTTTGACAAAGGAGCTAAAACCATCCAGTGGAAAAAAGATAGCCTTTTCAACAAATGGTGCTGGCTCAACTGGAAGTCAACATGCAGAAAAATGCAAATTGACCCATTCTTATCTCCTTGCACTAAGCTCAATTCCAAGTGGATCAAGGACCTCCACATAAAACCAGACACACTGAAACTAATAGGAAACTAGGGAAGAACCTTGAACATATGGGCACAGGGGAGAATTTCCTGAATAGAACTCCAATAGCTTATGCTCTAAGATCAAGAATAGACAAATGGGACCTCATTAAATTACAAAGTTTTTGCAAGGCGAAAAACACTGTCAAAAAGACAAAGCGGCAACCAACTAACTGGGAAATGATCTTTACCAACCCTACATCCGACAGAAGGTTAATATCCAATATATACAAAGAACTCAAGAAGTTAAACTCCAGAGAGGCAAGTAACCCTATTAAAAATGGGGTACAGAGCTAAACAAAGAGTTCTCACCTGAAGAATATCTAATGGCTGAGAAGCACCTAAAGAGATGTTCATCATCCTTAGTCATTAGGGAAATGCAAATCAAAACAACCCTGAGATTCCATCTCACACCAGTCAGAATGGCTAAGATCAAAAACACAGGAGACAGCAGTTGTTGGTGAGCATGTGGAGAAAGAGGAACACTCCTCCACTGCTGGTGGAATTGCAAGCTGGTACAACCACTCTGGAAAGCAGTCTGGCAGTTCCTCAGTAAACTGGGCATGACACTCCAGGAGGATCCGGCTATACCACTCCTGGGCATATACCCAGAGGCTTTACCTGCATGCAATAAGGACACATGCTCCACTATGTTCATAGCAGCCTTATTTATAATAGCCAGAAGCTGGAAAGAACCCAGATGTCCCTCAAAGGAGGAATGGATTCAGAAGATGTGGTATATTTACACAATGGAATACTACTCTGCAATTAAAAACAATGAATTCACGAAATTCCTAGGCAAATGGTCAGAACTTGAAAATATCATCCTTAGTGAGGTAACCCAATCACAAAAGAACACACATGGTATGCAGTCACTGATAAGGGGATATTAACCCAGAATCTCGGAATACCCTAGACACAATTCGCATATCAATAGATTTCCAAGAAGATGGAAGGAGAGACCCCTGGTCCTGGAAAGACTGGATGTATGGGAATGCCAGGACAGAGAAGCGAGAGGGGGTTGAATGGGGAAAAGAGGGAGGGAAGGGGACTTATGGGACTTTCTGGGAGGGAGGAAAGGGGAAAGGGGAAATGATTTTGAATGTAAATAAAAATATAAAAAAAAGTTAATGAACAAAGAAAGACTATTGAAAGCTGAAGGGGGAAAAGACCAAGTAACATATATTAGAATTACACCTGACTTCTCAACAGAGACTTTGAAAGCCAAAGGGCAGATGTCTTGCAGCCTCACAGGTGCCATTCTAGACTGTGCCGCCATGGTACCCAGTATCAGGTGTAGGCCTGGGGGATTAACAGAAAACACAGATTCAGGTTATTCTGGTGAGGAGAATGCCAATGCTTTACTGAGGGACCAGTAATATATACTAGAGACCTGGTGAAAAACAACAGGGAAAAACAATCATAGCCATAGGTCAGGCACCTGGCAAGTTCCTACCACACTGGGTGGGAAGACAGAAATCAAGCTAAGCCGCAGGGTGTTTTGCTCTCAGGAAACCTGTGCAAACAGTTCAGCTGGGGGCATTAAGCCAAGCTCACTGATGCCCAACAATATTCAGCAAAACTTTCAATCACCTTAGAAGGAGAGAACAAGAAACTCCATGACAAAACCAGATTTAAACAATACCCATTCACAAATTCAGCACTATAGAGGAAACTAGGAAAAAAACCTCCAACCTTAGGAGGTTAACTATTTTCAAGAAAACATAGGAAATAAGTAACTTCACACCAGAAAAAAACAAAAGAAGGAAAACACCCACCACCAACAATACCACCAAAATAAGAGGAATTAACAATCATTGGTCTTTAATATCTCTCAACATCAATGGATTCCTTGAGAAAACAGATATCTACAAAACATTTCACCCCAACCAAATACATATATATATATATACAACTTTCTTCTTAGCACCTCACAGAATCTTCTCCAAAATTGGCCATATGCTTGCTCACAAAGCAAGTCTCAATAGATACTGGAAAATTGAAATAACCTCCTTTATCGTATCAGAACATTGTGGATTACAGCTGAACTTCAACAACAACAGAAACAACAAGCCTACAATCTCATGAAAACTAAATAACTCTCTACTCAGTGACAGTTGGGTCAAATTAAAAATGAAGGGGGAAATTAAAAACTTTTTAGACTTCAATGAAAATGAAGGAACAGCATGCCCAAACTTATGGAACACAGTGAAAACACTAAGTGCCCTCATAAAGAAATAGTGAGATCTCATACTAATTAATGACTTAACAGCACACCTGAAAGCTTTAGAATAAATAGATGCAAACACACCCAAGAGGAGTAGATGACAGGAAATAATCAAACTCAGGCCTGAAATCAGTAAAACAGAAACAAAGAGAACAATACAAAGAATCAATGGAACAAAGTTGGTTCTTCGAGAAAATCAGTAAGATGGACAAACACTTAGTCAAACTAACTGAAAGGCAGAGAGAGAATATCCAAATCAACAAAATCAGAAATGAAAAGGGAGACATGACAATAGACAGTAAGGAAATCCAAAGAATCATTAGGTCTTACTTCAATGGCCTGTACTCCACAAAATTGGAAAAATCTTAATGAAATGGAATATTTTCTAGACTGATACCACTTATGAAAGTTAAATCAAGATCAGGTAAACTATTTAAACAGCCCTATTACCCCTAAGGAAATAGAAGCAGTGATAAAAAGTCTCCCAATTAAAAAACAAAACAAAACATAAAGAAAAACAGGGCCAAATGGTCTTAGTGCACAGTTCTACCAGGCTTTCAACAAGATCTAATATCAATACTCTTCAAATTATTCCATATAATAGAAACAGAAAGATCACTGCCAAATTAATTTTATGACTCCACAGTCCTTGATACCTAAATCACACAAAGAAAGACTCAACAAGAAAATTTCGAACTAATCTCTTTTATGAACATCAATGCAAAAATACTCAATAGAATATTCCCAAACCGAATCCAAGAACACATCAAAAACATCATCCACCACAATCAAGTAGGCTTCATCCAGAGATGCAGATATGGTTCAACATATGAAATCAACAATGTAATCTACCATAAAAACAAACTGAAAGCAAAAAACCGCATGATCATCTCATTAGATGCTGAAAAATCTTTGGTAAAATCCAACACCCCTTCATGATAAAAGTCTTGGAGAGATCAAAGATACAATGTAGATACCTAAACACAATAAAGGCAATATACACCAAATTGATAATCAACATCAAATTAAATAGAGAGAAATTTAAAGAAATCCTACTAGAATCATGGACAAGACAATGCTGTCCATTTTCTCCATATCTATTCAATATTATTATTTTGAATTCTAGTGGGAACAATAAGGCAACTAAAGGAGATCAAGGGATTACAAATTGGAAAGGAAGAAGTCAGAGTATTCCTATTTGCAAGTATATGATAGTATACATAGTGACCCTAGAAACTCTACCTATCAAAGAATTCCTACAGCTGAAAAATACCTTCATCAAAGTGGCTGGATACAAAATTAACTCAAAAAAATCAGTAACTCTTCTAAATACAAATGATTGAACAGGCTGAGAAAGAAATTAAGGAAACAATACCTTTCACAATAGCCACAAAAAATATAAAATATCTTAGTGTAACTCTAACCAAGCAAATGAAAGACCTGTATGACCAGAACTTCACATCTTTTTTTAAAATATTTATTTATTATTATTATATCTAAGTACACTGTAGTTGTCTTCAGACACACCAGAGGAGGGCATCAGATCTCATTACAGATGGTTGTGAGCCACCATGTGGTTGCTGGGATTTGAACTCAGGACCTTCTGAAGAACAGTCAGTGCTCTTAACCGCTGAGCCGTCTCTCCAGCCCAGAACTTCACATCTTTGAAGAAAGAAATTGAAGGAGGTATGAGAAGATGGAAAGATCTCCCACACTCATCTATCAGTAGGATTCACATGGTAAAAATAGCCATACTATCAAAAGCAATCTACAGAGTCAATGCAATTCCCATCAAAAGCCCAACATAATTCATTCCAGAACAATACTCAATTTCATATGGAAGAAAACCCAGGATAGCTAAAACAATCCTGTACAATAAAAGAAGTTCTGGAGGTATCACCATCCCTGATTTCAAGCTGTACTACAGAGCAATGGTAATAAAAACTATATGGTACTAGCCCAAAAGTAGACAGATTGAGTAATGGAATCAAGTCAAAGAACCAGAAATAAACCCACATACCTATGGACACTTGATTTTTGACAAAAACAGGCAAAACTATACATTATAAAAAAAGAAAAAGAAAAAAAGAAAGCACCATCAATAAATGTTTGCTGGTCTAACTGGATGTCTTCAGGCGAGAGGAATGCAAATGGATCCATATTTATCACCCTGCACAAAACTCAAGTCCAAGTAGATCAAAGACCTCAACATCAAACCAGATACACTAAGTCTGATGGAAGAGAAAGTGGGGAATAACCTTGAATGCAGGTACTGGAGACAACTTCCTAAACAGAATGCCAATAGTTCAGGGACTAAGATCAACAATTAATAAATGGGACCTCATGAACCTAAAAAGCTTCTGTAAAGCAAAGGACACCATCAGTAGGACAAAACAGTAGCCAAGAGAATAGGAAAAGATTTTTACCAACTCCACATCTGTCAGAGAACTAAAATATATAAAACATCTCAAAATATATAAATAACTCAAGAAACTAGACACCGACAAATCAAATAACCCAATTATAAAATGGGGTTCAGATCTAAACCGAGAATTCTTGAAAGAAGACTCGCTAATTGATGAGAAGGACTTAAAGAAATTTTCAAAAATCCTAGTCACAAGGGAAATGCAAATAAAAACACTCTATGATTCCATCTTTTACTGATCAAAATGGCTAAGATCAAAAACTCAAGTGACAGTTCATTCTGGTGAGGTTGTTGTGGAGCAAGGGGAACAATCCTCCATCACTGGTGAGAGTGCAAATGTGTACAACCACTCTGGAAATCAATTTGGCAATTTCTCATAAAATTGGGAATAGATCTACCTTAAGACACAGCTATACAACTCCTGGGCATATATCCAGAAGAAGGTCAACTATACCACAAGGACACCTGCTCAACTATGTTCATAACAGCTTTATTCTTTATAGACAGAAACTGGACAACCTAGATGTCCCTCAACCGAAAAATGGATAAAGAAATTGTGGTACATTTGAAATGGAGTATTATTCTGCCATTAAAAACAATGACATCATGAATTTTGCAGGGTAATGGATGTAATTAGAGACGAGCATCCTGAGTGAGGTAACCCAGACCCAGAGAGACAAACATGGTATATACTCACTTATAAGTGGATATTAATCATAAAGTACAGGATACTCATGCTAAAAACCACAGACTCAAAGAAGCTCAAAGTAATAAGGAAGACCCAAGGGAGGATACTTGAATCTCACTAAGAAGGGGACATGGATTAGATATTGGAGGTGGATGAGGGGAGGGGACTGGGTCAGGGAAGGGGTAGGGATGGGAACAGGTGGGATGAGGTGGGGGATGATGGAGGGGGAGATTACTGTGAGAGAGTACTGTGAGTGGCAGAGATATCTCTGGGACAAACTAGAAAGCCAGGACAACGGAATCTATGAGTGTGCCTATAGCTAAGACTCCTAGTAATGGGGGGTCTTACCAGTTGGTCAGCCTCTGTAACTAAGCAAGACTTCCAATGGATGGATTGAGACACCAATCCAGCCACAAAAAACCTAGACTCACAATTTGTCCAGCCTACAACATGGGAGGGATAAAAGTTGAAGCTGAATTTGAGGGAAGGGCCAAGCAGTGAGACCCATGCCATGAGAGGGAGTCTACCCCCAACACTATTAATGGTATTCTGCTATACTTGTAGATAGGAGTCTAGCATAACTCATCTGAGAGCAACTGATGGAAACTGATGCAGAGATGCACATCCAAACATTAAGTGGAGCTGGGAGAATCCTGTGGAAGAGGGGTGGGGGGAAGAATTAAAGGGGCAGGGGGTTGGTTCAAGAACACCCCACTAGAAAATCTACAGAATCAACTAACCTTGGTGCACAGGGCTCATAGAGACTGAAGTGACAATCAGAGAGTGTGAACTGGACAGATCTAGGCTCTCTGAATGTATATGTTGTACAGCAGGGTCTTCATGTGGGACTCCTGAAGTGGGAGCAGGGACTGTTTCTGACTCTGTTGTCCACTGTTGGATCCCTTTCCCCTAACGGGGTTGCCTTGTTTAGCCTCAACAGAAGATGTGCCTAACCTTATGGCACCTTGATACATCAAGTCTGGTTGATATTCATGGGAGGCCTTCCCTCTTCTGAGGAGGAGGGGAGGAGGGGTGGATGGAAGGGGCATGAGAGGGAGGGACTAGAAAGAGAAGAGGGATGGGAAGCTGTGATTGGGATGTAAAGTAAATAAACAGCTTAATCAATAAGAAAAAGAAAACATCACTATCAAGTATTTCAGTAAAGCTCTAAGTATGAAAGATTAAACATTTTAGGCACATCTAAGATCACAAAACAAAAACCAAACCAACCAACCAACCAAACAAACAAACAAGCAAAAAACCAATGCCCTATACCTCAAGTCACCACATGCACAAATAGCAAATAAATAAAATTTAAGTTCACACAATTTTATATTAAAATATGCTGAGTAGAAATCGGAGGTTCATTGAAGGAAGTGATCACCATTTGTCTGAGGATAAGCACAGAACCTGGGAGATCTTCCCACGAAGGGTCCTTTTTATATTACAAATGCCCATATATGGATCTTGTGGTGATAGAGAGCTAGGGCATCACAGTACCCTACTGCCTTCAAGACTTTGCTTTCAATTTGCTTGCAATCATTTTATCTGCCTCCAAATGGACATGGGGGAGTCTAGAGATAATCCGTTAAGTCTTTCTGTCACAAGGAGGATTCCCTTGTAATTGGTCCCCAAATTTATCAGCATCTCTTGGTAGGAGTCTGCAATTTAAAAAAAAAAACCAAATACTACTATCAATGAACAAAACAAAACAAAACCATTCTGCTCACTCCCTCGCTCCCCCTGTTATGAAACATTGTAACCATTTTGCTTCTAAAAGCAAGGACGGCAGCAATACCTATTCACGAAAGCCAGACTCGTAATGAGGCAGCTGGTTCAGTCTCACACAACCAGAGTAGAAGGAAAGTTTGTATAAAAGAACCCAGCATTTTAATTTGGTGTTAGTTCTTTGGGGAAAGCTATACAACAGACTAAAGTCAACCATCTATCCCATTAATGAGTCAGGCAGAGATGATCAGATTTTTCTAACTTCTGAATAAAATAAAGCCGCTTGCATATGAATGTTCTTGAAAGACCTATGATTGACGAGAGAAATGACAGCGCCTTCTTTGCTCGGTCTCGTTTGCAGAATGTTTTACCAAAATCCATGCTGTTTTAGAGAAAGATGATGAGTTGAACTCATTCTAAAGCTCATCTGTGTTTCGGTCAGGGTCTGTGATACCAATGGGATTTCTTCCTTGTGGAAGGGTGGGAGACAGGGAGGATGGGGGCACTGGGGAAAAGAGGATGTAGAGTACTGGAGGAAGGAGGGGAGGGAGGAGAATCTGTGGTCAGGATTTAATGTTTGAGAGAAGAATTAAAAAAGAGAGAAGTTGAAGGCAGTCATTAACCTTAATAAAATCACGGTCCTTTGCCCAGACAATGGCTGTTGGCTCATTCTTAGATACACATATAATTTTCTGGCCAAAGATGAACAGCCTCTGGTGAGGACCACACAGCAATATGTACCAGGGACGACGGATCACTATTTGTCATAGGAACCAATGGCCACTTCCTTGCTACTCACATATCAGTGAATGTGAATGCCAAACGCTCTTAACAGGAACAAAATTAAAATTAATGTTTAGGGGCCCAAAGGCCATCAGTCTCCACTGAAATGAAAGAGGTGAAGTGAGGCTCAGCATAGCTCACTTTGGGGACACTGGACCCAGGCACTCATGGGTCTTAGTACTCATTACCCAGGATGCTGAAGAGTTGATGACAAACCAAACTGAAGGTGATAGCTTTCCATTTCACTTCTCAGCCCGGATGGCAAGAGCCAGGACGAGGGAAGCTACCTGGCAGTCAACAGGCTTCTCTGATTAATGTCAACACAGAGGAGCTAAAGAGATTCCCAAGCGGTCTGCTTCGTCATATATTCATGTATTATGCCAGGATGGCATTGTTTTTTTTTTTTTTAAGAAAGCTGGAGAATAACAGTGAGTCACCTCAAATTGGTTCTTCATTAATGCTGCTGCTCCTGCCAGCCCTTGTATGCTTAGCAAAGCAGATTACAATGATTTTAGGATTATCACCTGGTAAACGGCAACTGACAAGAGTTTTCATCTCAATCACAAGGGAGGACCTAAAGCAATTTGCATTCATTTAAATTTACGTTAGACACCCACAGTGTCGGCTTTGTCTGTGTTAACTCGCTTTCTCTGTATGTAATATGGTTCTGAGGGATCCGGTCTTTTTGAACATCACTGTACTTCATGATGTGCAATGATAATAGGCTACCACAGTTTGAGTAATTCATAAAGGATGAAAATCTGTTCCCTCCCAATTTTGGAGACCGTGAAGTCGGAGATCAAGGCATTGGTATGTAATGATACCTTTCCTATGATCGCATGTTGAGAACAGAACAGAATGGTGGTGAATACTTTGTCCCCAATCATCAGAAGACTATGAGAGAAAGACTCTACCCTAGCCATCCTAGTTTGGTGTCATTAACCCATTCCTAAAGGCAAGGCACTCATGACCTAAAGCCCACACTCAGCCTTATCTCCAATACTGCTGCACTCTGAACTGGAGATTAAGTTCCAAAGCATGAATTTGTGGTGATTCATTTGGAATATAGAATACACTCATAAGAAAACCACAATGGTCCATTTACTTAAAATGTCCTATTAATCAAATTGGATGAACAAATCAGGACAAAAATGTTGGAACTGTAGTGAGACACATATGACCCAGGTGGTTGGAAATAAACCTCAGAGTCATTTCATATCAATGAGTATTTCAAAAATTAAGTAATGGAGACCTGTCAGAATATCACCACAGATGGAAAAGGTAAATGGTTGTGTTTCAAATAATTGACACAGAGGCACAATGCCTAATGGGCTTCTTTTGTTTCTGAGGACAACATATTTCACTCTATGAAACATTTCCTATGACCACTTGTCAATGGCACAATGGCTTAAGTTTGGGATCCAGGCCAAGAGAGCCTACTGATGTGAAGCCAGCCCCACTGCGTGATTTATGGAAGTGGACAGATATCTAATAAGAGATATCTGCAGTAGGAGACATGTGACTCTGTGATAGGTGCTCCATACAGCCTTCTAACACTGCACCATGGAGCTGTGATCCTAACACTGCACCATGGGCTAGGCATTATAGCATGGCACCATGTTATAACATGGCACCACACGGCTGTGCAGAAGGAAAGCTGTGTCATTGCTTGGCCATTTAAAAATAGCTCCTGGCATACTACTAGGCTCCAAGAAATGTAGAAGAACTGATAATCGTCTTAATGCTAGAATAGTCACATGCGCTTGTTTATCTCAAACCCACAAATGATGGCATGCAATGCCAGTTCATCATAAGGTAGAAGTACATTTGGAACCTGGTAGGGTCAAGGCCACAAGGTAGTAGCAAGCTGCAGGTCCATGGGTCTCCAATCTCTAAGTGCTCCATCACTGGAGCACTGTTTTGGTTCCTCACCTCATATCCTTAGCAGCACCATTTATAAATTTATAAAGTTTCATTAAGACTTCCATGGACAGTCTGTGTGGGTATGACGGTCCAGGCTAAAACTGAACTGTTTGCATCTTGGGATGCTAAAGGAATTTATTCTGATGAGAATTTAAATAGTGAGTGTGGTCATTCATGCTCCGCAAAAAGAGAAGTTTACACTAATTCATTGGCACTAATGAATGGCTTGAGTAGTTAACCAGCATATTAGATCAAGATTGGATGCTGTAACAAGGAAGGAGGGGTATGTAACTATGCCTGTGAACACTGACACAGAGGACAAAAGTCTTCATGCCCTCTTATTAACAACCACCCGACCTTATTATGGAAGACATTCACTATTCAGCTCGACAGAATGGCTGAATCAGCTCACCTTAATCTTGCCCGTCATCAGCAGTGTTCATGCTTTCACCAAATTAACGCACATTAACAGTTACTTAATGGGAAGAGTGGAGGAGCTGCATGGGACATGATGACGATTCTTATCTCTCCCACTGCCAAACATCCAACTTCTCAGAGAGAAAACTGGATGTTGAGTCCTTGGCATGGTACCCACCCACAAAGGAACTTGAGTAATCCCCAGCTGGAATGTCCATCACACTGACGTGCTTCCATTCCTGTGGACTCACTGCAGAGGTCAGCATGCCCTCTGGAGAGAAACTGATAGAGAGTCTTCACATACTTTAAGTCCTTAGATCTTGACTCACTGAATTGGGATCTTATATAATGTAGCATCTACCGGAGCATAGTTTGTAGATGGAAATAAGTGAACTGAGCACAGGTCTTTGACAGCTGAGCCCTGTGTGATGGTGCAACCATGTAATTCCAGTCCTTCAGAGACTGAGGCCGGAGAACCAACAATGTGAGGGCCACCTGTGATGTATATCAAGTTCAAAGCTACAAAGGATTAGATATTGAGAAAAGAATTAAGGAAAAAGAAAAAGAAAGGAAGGGAGGGAGGAAAAGAAAACAAAAAGAACATCGATAACCACTAATCAGATGTAATATTTCTAAGACAAATCAAGCGACCTTTTGAAGGCAACAGTGTACATCTGAGGTATCAGTGTAGCTATATTAACACTCATGATACCCTCCCCCCCGAACAGTGCTTGCTGCGATTCTACAATTGTTACAAGGTGCTAAATCCACAGTATGTGAAACCAAGAGATGGACTTATATTAAGCAAATTACAGTAGTGTGAGAAAAATGAATGCTGTGTTTTCTCTCATTTATCAATCCTAGATTTTATATAGATATATAAAATCAAGGTTGACCTGAAATCAGAAGCAAAATCATATCAGAAAGCAAATACTGAGGGGAGGGATGGAGACACAAAGGAAGGTAGAGTGACAGGACCTGAGAATACTCTCAAAGCATGTTATGTAATTACAGGGAAAATGTCCTTGTGAATCCCAGTACCATGTACAATGAATATATGCTAGTTAAAAGATTTTAAAAAGAAGCAGAAATTTAGCTCACCTTCATTCCCAGGGAACCACTTAGAGAATTATATTTTTCTTTCATCAACTTTAAATCTGTGCACAGACATCTGGGTTCATAGAAGAAATACTTTTACCAGAGGACACAGACCCACTAAAGTATCAGACTTCAAAGAGGGTCTGATATCATAGTATCACTTGATGTTTCTGGTGCTCAAAAGAACAAGCCATGAATAACCGATGTTCTGTCAGGCCTAATCTGCCCAAATCATAAGTATCAGGCAGGTCTGCTGTTCCACAGGGGCGGCTGGGAATCCAGGTGGTTCCTCAGGGTACCCCAATGTCCACCCTAATCAAATCAATCAGTGGTTAATTATGGTAAGCATAGCCTAGAGAAGTCATGGAGGCTGAAGGCATCAGAGGACCCCTATCAAAAATCAAAATCCACACAGGCAAGCAGAGGTGCTAAGGAAAAATTTAACTGAGTAATAGAGGAGAGAGAGAGCTTGACCTGAAAATGCATCTCCCAGTGAGTGAGAACTTCCATGGCAGGAGGCTCCAGTCTGTGCTCTTGAACATTTTGTCTCCCACAAGGTAAAATCAACCACAATTCTACTGAATCTCTTACCCAATAGGATGTGATATAGACTTTACATGAAGCTAGTAGATCTCAGTAGGCTATAATGACAGCTGTTGGGGGTCACCTAGTTCCCCCAAGATACTTCTTCTCCAGCTTCCAGGGTGTGGCCAGCCAAGGGCTCACAGATTGCTAATGGACCTCAGCTGACAGTTTTGGCATCCCACATGCTTACCCATCCTTCCCAGGAGCAGGCTTCAGCAACCACTGGCTAATATGAAAGTACAAAGTCTAGTCTCCCTGCTCCAACTGGGTCATTTGGTAAGGACCAGCTAAGCTCTACATCTCTCTTTGGAACAGCATGAGGCCTCTGATGCACACCATTACATATTCTTTGCTTAACTCTACTCCCTTCCATATCTTACTGGCAGTGTTGTGGGGACCCCATGGTGGTGTTTCTGGTCCCATCAGCTCTACAAGTAAACGTATGTTAGGATCTGTTTCCTGGCACTGAAAACCACAGCTCAATCATATCATTGTTACTTACTCAGAAAATAGAGCTGATGACAACATAGGTTCTGTACTTATAAGGCTATAACGTGGGTGGTAATTTAGACTCATTAAATGTAGAGATGGCTCAGAGGGTAAAGGTGCTTGCTGTGAAATCCTGCCAACCTGAGATCAAACCCCAGAACCCACATAGAGGTAGAAGGAAAGAACCAAACTACACAAAGCTTGACATAGATCAATGTAAGATTAATGCATAAAAATTACATAGAAATTAGAACTGAATTTTAGGTGCTTTCCCTAAAAGCTTTCCAAAAAATTTGAATATCCCACTTCAAAAGAGAATGAGGTTTGTCTGTTTTTAACCTGAAAAATGGATGTGGTCATGACAGAAATACCATAAACTAGGTAGTTCATAAAACACACTGATGTATTTCTCAGGGCTCTGGAGGCTGGGAAGCCCAAGATCAAGGCAGGTATCACCAATGTCGGATGTGAGAACTGCCTTTCTGTTTAAATATTGTCACCTTCTAACTGTATGCTCGCATTTACAAGAGAAAGGCAGGCATGTAAGGCCTTTCATATGGCACTGGTTTCATACAGAAGGGCTCTCTCCTCATGATCCTATCCCAATGATCACCTCATCTTCTCATGCCGACCCCCTAGTAGGTTAGCACGTTAATATACGCATTTAGAGAGAAGCTAAAAACATTCATGAGTCCATGTAAGGAGAAACTATATTTGTAAGCATTGTCAATATCATAAGATAAACTATGAGTTATGTGTTATGTATTAGTTTATTCTATAACAACATATCACAAAATTGTTGGGTTAAAGTATAGAAATGTATTGTGTCACAGTCTCTGTGGGTCAGAAGTCGGCCATGTTTTAGCTGAATTTCATCAGGTAGGCACAGTGGAGTAGCCAGGTCTACAGCATCACCAGATGCCTGGATCCCTCTCTTGAATTCACATAAGTGTGGGCAAGGTGCACATTTACTTGCAAACTATTCAACTGAATCCCCTCTTCTTGTCACCCGGTCCCCTAAATTACTTTCCACAGGGCCTCACTAGAGTTCTTCACATGATCATGATTTTTCAAGAAGGGTCCAGGATCTTTCCAAGGACAACTTGATTAGATCACTGCCACTAGGATAAGTCATCTGATAGTCAACTGATTTGCAGCACCACCATAAGAGGGATACCATATTATATTGCATATTGGGCCCATACTCAATAGCAGAGGCATTGCACCAAGGGAAGAGATATCTTGGAAGCCACCTCAAAAGTCTGCCTGACATAAGTGTTTTCCTTTTGTGCATTTCCACTGTTCAAGGTCACAGGCTTACTCTTGGGTGATCATGGAATTGAGGGTTTCTAGGATGAAAGATGTGCCTCCTGGAGTGTGGTACTGAAAGGGTCTGAAATGAAATCATCTTCAATCAGTGGTGCTTCAGACGTTTCTTAGGTTACAGCAGTGGGATCTGAATGTTTAAAGAAGGGGTTCTCAACCTGTGGGTCATAACCCCTTTAGGGGGGTCAAAGGAACATTTCACAGGAGTCACCCAAGTCCATTGGAGCACACAGATATTTACATTATGATTCATAACAGCAAAATTACAGTTATGAAATAGCAATAAAAATAATTTTATGGTTGGAGGTCACCATGACATGAGGATCTATATTAAAAGTCACAGCATTAGGACAGTTGAATATCAAAGTCCAGCTTTGGCATCATAGGGTAAACTGAGGTAGGGTGCATTCTCTGAGGGAATGATGGTTGATTATCTGAGGCCAGCAAAATATTCTCTGGGGCCACCAAGAAAAAGAGAGTGGGGGGGAATCACACACACACACACGCACACACACACACACACACACACACACACACACACACTTGGTGGATGGAGCAAAGCTCCTACAAGCTTATTTTTTTCTCCCACAGCTTATATATCCCAGCACAATCTTTCAAGCAGTATAAAAATTACAATGTGATTACCTTCTACTTTTCTTTAAGTGAATGTTTACAGTGAGGATACATAAAAATATGTTCCCAATACCCTCACATGATTAAATGTTTCATGTATTATCAGTGAAAAGAAAAACCAAATTATTCCCCCAAACCTACATACATTTGTAGCTAAGCAACTTGTTATAGATTAACAAAGTGTAAGCAAGGTAATTTTCTCAGCCAGTTTCTCTTACTGGTAGGCTGCAATCTGTGGATATGAAGAAAAGAACAATTATTTTATTATTTATCATAAAAAGTAATCTTATAAAAATCTTAAAAGAATCACAAATCTAAACTTTTATATATAAAAAAACCAGTCATTTCCACTTTAAATTCTGAGGGTACACAGCTACTCATTAACAATTTTTTATTAAATCACATCAGGAAGCTTTTGCTCCCTGACCTCAAAAAAGCCCCAGCTCAACTATTAAGAGTGTGCCTTTCCGAACTTCAAATTGTTCCCTAATATTTTTCTACATCAGAACCGCTAACAAAAACATCTTAACCTAACTTTACTAACAATCTACTTCTTCGAATTATTTCTAAGGGCGATGGTTGCTGCTAAGAATCTACATCTCATATTGTTGTTCCTCCTATGGCACTGCAAACTCCTTCAGCTCCTTGGGTTCTTTCTCTAGCTCCTCCATTGGGGACCCTGTGCTCAGTTCAATGGCTGGCTGAGAGTGGTCCCCTCTGTATTTGTCATGCACTAGCAGGTGACAGCTATATCAGGCTCCAGTCAGCAAGCACTTGTGGGCATCCACAATAGTGTCTGGGTTTTGTAACTGTATATGGGATGGATCACTAGGTGGGGTAGTCTCTGGATGATCTTTCCCTCAGACTCTGCTCCACACTTTGTCTCTGTATCTCCTTCTGTGGGTATTTTGTTCCCCCTTCTAAGAAGGACCAGAGTATCCATATTTTGTTCTTTCTTCTTCTTGAGCTTCATTTGATCTGTGAATTGTGTCTTGGTTATTCCAAGCTTCTGGGCTAATATCCACTTATCAGGACAGAGAAGCAGGAGTGGGTTGATTGGGGAACAGGGGGAGGGGAGATGGGTTGTAGGGGTTTTGTTTTTGTTTTTGTTTTTTTTTTTTGGAGGAAACCAGGAAAGGGGACAACATTTGAAATGTAAATAAAGAATATATCTGGGGCTGGAGAAATGGCTCAGTAGTTAAGAGCACTGACTGCTCTTCCGAAGGTCCTGAGTTCAAATCCCAGCAACCACATGGTGGCTCACAACCATCTTTAATGAGATCTGCTGTGTCTACTGGTGTGTCTGAAGACAGCTACAGTGTACTTACATATAATAAATAAATAACTCCTAAAAAAAAGAGGTCCTGGTTCCTCTTAGTGAAGATGTATACTCAGGTACTCCCGCCCCAAGGGTGCTTATGGCCCTGAACTGCTCATTATCACTGGGTTTTAAACATTAATTTAAAAAAAAAAAAGAATATATCTAATAAAAAAATTAAAAAAGTTCAAAGTTTAACAACAACAACAAAAAAAGAATCTGTGTCTCTATGTTCTTTTCCAAAGGTGGTGACTGAATCACTAATCTGCTCCAGCAGCAATGCTTGAAAAATATCAATCACTATTATTAGAAATATCAAAGACACCGATCAGTAAGGGGCTGGAAACCCCCCTTAGAGTTCTCATCCAGCTCATAGATTAGGAGGAACATAAGGCAACAAGCAGAACAAAACTCCACAATAGCATGAAGTTCTTAGTCCTTGGGGCTCTGCCTCCCCAAGGCACACCCAGTGTGCTCGTGCTAGTCAGTGGGCCACATTCTAGGGGTTCCAAAGCTGTTTGTTGTCCTTCGTACATGGTCCCCAACAGTAAAGAACCACTGATTTAAAGCAACACCCATATTACTCTCACCTTTCCCAGAGACCACAAACGTCACAGGTCTCGAGGTAAGCTGGGATATGTGAGCTTTACAGCACCAGAAAGAACAGCTTCAAAGTACCCAGGACATCGACTGGCACTAGGCGACATACATTTCTGGGAACAAACCAGTATCTTTTAGGAATGAAATCGGAAGAGGTCCAGTTCTCTTTAGTCTAGTCTTTCTCTCTGTTTTCAGATTTTCATTTGGAGACTAGTGCATAAGAAGATTCTGTGCAGAATTACAATAGTCACTAAACTGAGGACCCTTTCTGAAGAGGAGGAGAGAATCACCGGGCTGGAGTTCAGAGATGGGAAGCCATACGCTCTAAGAACCTGGCCACAGATGCTATCAGGCCCTAAGGGAGTTGAGGGAAGCATAATTATCCCTCACCCTGATGGGCAGGCATAATCTGCTCTCATTGTATGCGGGCTTCTGCCTCCTGCGGCCAAGGCCCTCCAAGTCAGACAGAAAAGGATTCATTTGGCTTCACTGAAGTGAGAAACTGGGAAAAGCATGGATTATTCTTACATCTTGGCTTCCAGTTATTGTAACATTGGCACCAAGACCTGAGCCAAGCAAATAGATCTTTATCTTTGCTCACTGAGCAGCTGATCTAGTCCTTGTGCAGGAACCAAGCAACCTCTGTAAACAAGTGTTCACTGCTGGACAGCTTCTAAACAAAGGGTCATGCATGGTAAAGCACTTCTGAGGGGATGGATCTCCTGTTAAAATCACGGCCAGGTGAATGCTAAACAAGTCTTCAAGCAAAATCAAACATTATTTTTATAGGCAACAAAGCACCTAATATATTCGAGCTAAACATTTTGATTTTTACCTATATAGAATTTGAAATATGTTCCCTTAGGTATATGCTTATTGCAATAGCAGAAGAGAATAGACTAAAGAGAATGAAGAAAAGCTTCAAAGTGAAATACAAAGGCTATTTATTTGGAGATGACCAGCACTAGTGTTTCAAATTATACCCACCACAGTTCTGATATATTTCATATGATCATGAATGCCATTTGGTAGATTGAACATTTTAAATAAAAATACATCATGCATGAGAGTGAGATGTCAAGGATCATAAATTCCTCCAAACTTCAGCATCTACCCTTGATATTACTCTGGGACTTCATCATGAAACCTCTTAGCAGACGTTGCTCTCTGGTGTATCGGACCATGCTAGTTAGGCAATAAGAAATACATTAGTCCTTCTCATTGAGGGCTGCCTGAGAGGGTTTATTGTTCCCTTTCTTCTAAATCCATATGTAAGAGAATCTAGAGCCTTTTCACACAGACATCATAATTATTCTGCTTTTCTTTGGTCATAACAAGTTATCTAGCAATGGCCAGGCTCTGTTCTTCCAGTTACAGGGTCTTTTCAATAAGGAAGGAAAACAATCTTTCCAATGTCTTTCTCACTCTTAAGAATCATCAATGCCTGGAATTTTAATAACATTTTCTCAGTTAGTTAAATATTTGAATACTTACTTTTTGTGAATCAGAGTAGTCCATTTTCTGCATGGACTGTACTCCTACTTTGTTGGAATATTCATGCTTCTCAATGTCTTATTTTAGATAAGATGATGTTAAATGTCTATACGCATGACTCTTTCAAAATGACTTCCTCATCACTATTTAACAAAAGGGATTGGAATCAAGGCATAATATTGCAAAAAGAAAAGTTGAAATCAGAAAGAAATGCAACAAAAGAGAGAGAACAAGGCAAAAAAAATCAAAAATGGCCAGAGCATAATTTACAAAATGAAGTAAATAAATAAGTGCCCGCCTATCAATAAGGACATTATATTCCCCTTGATATAATAGTGGTGCAAATGTTATAGGGGCAACCAACAGCTTTCTGATTGAATTCAAAGCCTTCTCCACAAGAGAGAAGTCATGCCTGGGACCACTGATGGAGACAAGCTTGGTGCATCTCTTCGCTCTCATCAGTGAAGCATTTGTCAGAAGAGGATACAGCCCCACGACTGAGCAACGTGCAAAGTATAAAGAACTGTGGAGTGCTAAGGTTTAAATGGGACATCTGCATCATACACAATCTTCTAAGGCTTCGGGAATCACTGCAGAGGAAGGAGGGGATGATTCTAAAAGTCAAAGGTAGTCAGTTCTTGAGTGAAGCAGTATTTGACAGACACGGCAGTGTTCTGCACATGTGGATCATTGGGGCTATGACTATATGCCCAAGGCCTTCCCAAGATCAAACCAGACACATCCCAGCATGAAAAAGGTGGGGTTCATGAACTCCCACCCCTATATGAAGAGCTATTAGCAATTTACACCTGCTGGGGAGGTAGAGTAGCCACTGGGAAGCTACTTGTGTCCACTCCTGTGTCATGCCCATCCGGTGCTAAATCACCTCCATGGGTTTTAGAAAAAGAGCATATACATTTTGGAGGGAGAAAAGGTAAGTCAGGGATAAGGGAGAAACTGGGGGTCGGGGGGAGAGAATGGGTAGTGGAATATATTTTAGGTATATATGAAACTCTTAAACAATAAAAAAATTTCAAATAAAGTTACTAATGTATAAAACCAGACATGAATTATTTAGTTTTTTTTTCTTATGAGAGCAAATAGGATTAACTGATATAAATCAGAACTTGGAATGCAATTTAAAAATAATCTTTGGTAGACCATATCTCTAATAACTAAACTTGAAAGTTAATTAGTATTGTTAAAAAAAATACCTAGTGAATTCAGTAGTAAAAATCCAAGTTATTTATAGCCATTATGGAAATAGAAGTTCTTTGATTTACATACAAAGCTTAAACAGCAATATTATTTAATACCATGTCTAGATTTATATCCAAATGAAATGAAGTCAATACCTCAGAAAAGATCTACTCTCATATGCTTATTATAGCATTATTCATATTAGCCGATCCGAAGCATGTGTGCATATACACGCACAAAGCGTATTATTTCATCTAGGCAAAGACAAGAAAGAAAATCTTCATTTCTAAAACCACAGACAAGCATGGAAGACATTCTGCTAAAATGGAATAACTCAGACACAGATACACTGCTCAGGCTTTTTAATATGGGACATACAAAACTTGAAAGTGGTAGTTAGGTAATTAGCAGGTGCTGTTGTGTATTCTTGCATACAGGAATATTGGTTAAAATGTTAACAGGTTCAGTTACAATTTGAATGAGTTCTGGGATCCAATGCATGGTGTGGTTACTATAGTTGATAAAACAGCGTGAGGTGAATGTGGAAGATAGGCTCAGAAGAGCATCGGGGAAGAAAGTGCTTGTCTGACATTTCTTTTAGGGACACTTTTGTCCCTGTTGCTAAAATACAGGCTCCTGCTCAACCTCCTTTTGTCTTACTCCCTGGGCTTAGTTTCTCTGGGGACACAGTAAAAATATATTCAAACTATGAGCTGAATACCTCCCAAAGGAATAGCTCTGCAGCCAAATTTCCCTGTTCCTTAAATAGTTGGTAAAGCCATATTCCCAAGAGCATGGTGTCAACATCAGATTATCTGTCATGAATATTGGGATATTGCATACATAACCCAACAGAGGAGATACTGTATGTGTTTATATAATTCCTGCTAGATCACACAGATATGAAATTTCCTTGAAATAATCATTTCTTCCTTCCTTATCCCGCCCTCTAGCTTTGCAATCCATTACACTCACACACTATAGAGTCCTGTCTGAAAGCACTGTGCCTGTGTTTATGTGAAAATACTGTACCATGAAGACAATAAGAGATAGTACCCTCAAAAAGTAGCACGGGGCCGTGAGAAGAGTGCTGGGCTGGCAAATGGGGTACTTGGTTGGTAATTTCCATTCTCTCTAAAGACACAACCATGTCAATCTCTAAGCTTTGATTCTCGCAAGTAAGCAGTTTGGGTACCATGCAATTTGAATCTACTCTAGGGCACAGACACACATATCTGTATGCTAGACAAATGAAGGGTTTTTTGTTCTGCTTTGAATATTTCTATCCATGAGGTCTTGCTTTATACTTTCTATTTTATGAAGCTTTTTTTCTTTAAATTCTTTGATTAAAAGACACTTTGGTTTTTTTGTTTGTTTGTTTTGTTTTTGGCATATACACAAATAAAACAGAAACCTGTGCCTTAAAAATTGGCTACAAACAGAGCCTGGAGACAGAAATGAGAAGGTCAAGGGTTCAAATCCAAGGGCTGGGGAGATGGCTTGGTAGTGAAGAGCATGCATTGCTCTTGCTGGGAAACTCACCCTGCATCTATGCAAGGCAGCTCACATCCATTTTAACTCTAGCTCCAGGGGATATGATATCTTCTTCAGACCCAAAACCTTCATGCATACATCCTGACACACACCCAAACACACTTAAAATACAAATAAATCTATAATATTTTAAAACGTTGGTTTAGTCTTTAGTTCTTTTTAAAATTACAATACGTTTTGTCATATTCACCCTCTTTCTCCCCTGCCTCCAAGAGTTCAAAGCCATCAAGGGATACACAATGAAATCTTTTATTAAAAACAACAAGAAACACTAACAGATCCATTTGTATTTCCAGAGACGTGAATTCAAATTTGAATTTCATTTTTTTTAAACTTAACTAGAAGGTAAATCCTGAAAACCACATTGAAAAGAAAGACAGATGTAAACTTCTGAGATAGAGACATTTCTCTCACGGAAAAATTCTTTTCCCTAAGACTAAAATTCTCAAATCCTGGCAGTTCTCAGTCTTATTTAATCTACTGTTCAAATTATATAAAACGTTTGGAGACACTATGGGCTCTCACAGCTGGCAGGAGCATTATGCTGGCTAGTTTTTATATCATCCTGACACAGGCTAGAGTCATTTGACAGCTGAGAATCCCAACTGAGAAATTACTAACATAAGGTCCAGCTGTTTCCTGAAACTGATTTTCTTAATTAGTGATTGATGAGGACCGGCCTAGCTTATTGTGGGCAGTGCCACCCCTGGGCTGGCGGTCCTGGGTTCTATAAGGAAGCAGGCGGAGCCAACCACTAAGCGACATGCTTCCACGGCTTCCCCTTCCGTTCTTGCCTACAGGGAATCCTGTCCTGTTTGGGTTCCAATCTTGGTTCCCTCTATTGGATGGCAACTTCAGATATAGAAGCCAAACTTCCTCCCCAAGTTGGTTGTGGTGATGGAGTTTCATCACAGCAATCCAACCCTAACACAGAAGATTCAAGAAAATGAAGACAGGACAAAGGAAAAGAGCGTTAGAAAGAAGTAAAAGTTAAAATTATAAAACAAAGAATGCGTAAACAAAATTAAGTAAAACGAGCAGAGGAATTAAGCATAGGATTAAAAAAATTAAACAAATGGGCTGGAGAGATGGCTCAGTGCTTAAGAGCGCTGACTGCTCTTCCGAAGGTCCTGAGTTCAAATCCCAGCCACCACAAGGTGGCTCACAACCATCTGTAATGGGATCTGATGCCCTCTCCTGGAGTGTCTGAAAACAGCTACAGTGTACTTACATATAATAATAAATACATCTTTAAAAATTATTCTTAAACAAATAACGATGATAAAAGCAACAGTAAGAAGAAAACTGAAGTAAAAGTATGAAAAGCCAGGAGATGTAAATGTTCCTTTCTGCACTGGCTACTAACACGAGGCCACCATATCTGGGAGCGGCGGGTGGGTAATTAGCTCCTCCCTGCTCCCACCACACCACTGGTCCTGAATGGGAGCTGTGGGGGTCACACTTGTTAAGGGCATGTTGTCAGCAACCAGGCTGTACTCACCTGAGAGGCTTCCCTTCTCTGGATACCAGGATCCTCTGTTACTGACCCTAATTCACTTTCACCTGCTGCAAACACTTAAAGACAGCAAGCCATGAGAACAAGCCAGTAAGTAGCGCCCCGCCACGGTCTGTGCATCAGCTCCGGCCTCCAGTTCCTGCCGCATTTGAGTTCCGGTCCTGACTTCCTCTGATGATGGACTACAAGCCAAATAAGCTTTTCTCCCAGCTTGCTTTTGCTCACGGTGTTTCATCATAGCCATAGTGACCCTAATATAAGCTGTTTGCAAGTAGCTATTGCATAGAAAGAATGGACGCTGTTAAGCATATGCTAGGGCACTGGCAGTCCGGCGAAACAAATGATGATCCTGCCCAAAGCGGTTAGCGTAGAGGGTGAAAACCCCAGATACAATCCCTCCAGCTCCATTAATCACAGTATACCAAACTTAAGTACTCCTAATGTGTTGGACTTCATGCAAGTAAATATTTCTATATTCTGAGTTAAAAATTCAACACACTCAGTTATTTTGTGTTCCGAGCATTATTATTATTTCACATGCTCATTTCTAAATACCTTCCCAATCAGTAGCCAGAACAAAGCTGTACTGTGAATTCTGGTCACATTGATACTGTGAAAATCCAGGTGGCTTGTCAGATTTGGGGGCACTGCTGAGAACGATTAAATCAAGAGTTGTTAGCAGGGAGACACATGATCACTTGTGTATCCCATTTCAAGCTATTTGCTTCTCTGTTCTCAGGCTACAGCGATGGGATTTATTCTTCAGTGTAGTTCAGATAATTGCTAGATGGAAGGAAGGGAAGAGGAGGAAAACTAAATTGATGGATAGGTTGAATGTGTAGTATGTACATTGTAAGCATGTCTGGGAATGTCACATGCTTGACACATGCTAGAGTTACCTGGAAAGGGGGAACCTCAGGTGAAACAATGTCCCCATCTGATTGTCTGTACTCCAGACTACAGGGCATTATTTTGATCAGTGGCTAATGTGGAGTGGAACCACCCCTGGGAGGGTGGTCCTGGATGGTCCTGGTGGTCCTAAGACACCAGGCTGAGTACACTGTGGAAAGCAACCCAGTCAGCAGAGTTCCTGCATGGTCTGTGCTTCACTTCCTGTCTCCAGGTTCCTGGCATCCGGTTTTGCCTTTATGACAGGTTACAAGTGAAGTTAAAAACAAACCCCTTCTTTGCCAAGTTGGTTTTGGTCATAGTGTTTTATTTACCAATAGAAAGCAAAGTTGGATGTGGGGTTTAAATGTTCTTTTTTTTTTTTAAACTAAGTCTTTGGCAGTTTCATTGGCCAATAGACTACCAGCACATACGTCAAAGTCACAGTCAGAATTAGAAGTGATGCCTTGCGACGGCTCACTAACAAAATTAAAACAAAGAAATTGCTGGTAAGGATGTTCAGTGGTAGAGCGTATGCAAGGCCCTGGATTTGATCTGCCCAAGAACAAGGGGGAATAATCTACCTAGGGTAACACAATTAAATTAGTTTTGAGATTAAAATATATAAATGATACAAACTAGTCGTAAAGTAGGTAAATGAAAGGCTTGTGTGGAAAAATATATATGGAGTTTTCATAGTGACCATAGTGTTCCAGAGCACTCTGGTCCTTTCTGTATGGAGAAAGGCAAACAAGGATGTGGTACTAGAATTAAGAAATCAGCCCCAACACACACACACACACACACACACACACACACACACACACACACACACACTTCACTCTGGTTCTGTAGTACCAGTCACACCACTTTTATTTCATGAACCCCACCTTAGAGCCAGTAGGCATCTAATTAGAGGGTTTTAAATATAAGCCAATCTTTATAGATTTACGTACAACTAACTGAAGGAGCCTCTTTAGAGGGAAAGTAACAAGAAATTGTGATTGCATTTTATAAGACAATCTAACACATTACTGATTGTTTTGTAAGTTTTAGATGTTTTTCCTGGTGTCTTTGAAAGCATGATTAAAACTGATAACAACCTAGGCTTTATTGGGATCTGCAATCCTGTCGAACAGTTACACCATTTTCTCCATTTTTTAAAACATCAAATGAATATCAATAGGCCAGAGGTCATAGACTTCAATCCGATATATCTCTATCTGAATTTCATACTCTTTAAAACTGGTAAAATATTCAGTGAGAATGTTTAGAGCCAACTTTTAATATAAACATAGATCTTGCATTTATTTTTTTCAGTCACCACATTGTGAATGTGACAGGCAGAGGCAAACCTGAAAATCATACACATATCTGGGAGCAGAGCGGCCCCACCTTCTCACTTGCTAACTTTAGCAACTGGAGCTACAGAAGTGTTGAACAGCAACTACTTCTGTTGATTTCTCTCTGGCCTTGGTGTGACCTGATAGTCGTTGGAGTAGAGGAAAATGGGAGGTTTCAATTCCACAGAGTTAACGGAGGGCTCTCACGATGAATGTAGCTAGACTTCCATTCTGGGGATGGGAACTTGATGCTTCATAAAGCTTTGTGAAGTGTGGCCACCGCAGAGCTGAGTAGTTTGGAGGGAACCTCATCACTCCTAAAAGCAGCTGAGAGGTGAGAGGCGTGAGTCTTTGCAGTTGCCTGGCCAACAAACCTGTAAATGTCCGGCGTATCGATCAGAGGAGGAAACTGAAGCCGAACAGTTCATTGTGAGGATTGCTTTTCCCAGAAGAACCAATCTCGCGGTGCGTGGTGCCTTCAAGATCAGTTACACACCTCTGCTGCGGTGTACTTAATACACAAGTTGTGTGACTCCTCAAAATGCATTTCAGACATAATCATCATATATACAACGGACAGGCTTCATAAAGATCGGCACTTGGCAGAACAGCTCTACTGTGGAGGTAGAAACACATCTATACTTGTGAATCTGTATGTTTTCTCGATCAGCAAGTTGCTCTCATTTTAATTTTGGTTTGCTTTATTGAAGGGAAAGTATTTATTTATAGCATAAGGCATATATTTTCTATTATCTTCCTTTTGGAGTTTGGTAATTTTTCAGGTCTCAGCTTGTCATCACCCTTTGATTCCAGGTCACTTATAGATTCTTTTAATTTCTCTCCACGTTAAATGTATCCAGGTGTGTGTGTGTGTGTGTGTGTGTGTGTGTGTGTGTGTGTGTGTGTGTATGAGAGAGAAAGGTAGAAGATCTTCAGAATGTGTGGGTTAAAGGTATTTTTAAGACGAGTACATGCTTTCAATGTAAAGAAGTATTGCTGTTCCATAGGTTTCATCCTTTCCCTTCTTACTGTAGGCAATATTGTGCTTTAAAGGAATTTTACCCCTGCATTTTATCCTCAGTTCTTCTGAGAGGCTGAGACAAAGGCTTCTACACAGGTATTTTGTTTCTGAATGAGCTCAGAGTCCAGGTTCTGAGAGACAAAGCAATATGTTTCTAAGACTCAGCCTAGGACAACTGCTCTGCATCTGTTGCACTTACCCACATTATTACAATAGCAGAAAAAAATTTTAATTTCACAAAATCAGTCAAACATCATTTCTATGTTTAAATTTATAGGATAACCATCTGACAAGACAATAAATGCTATTGGTTCTCCTTGGATATGGAAAAATGTGAGAGGATTGTGCTGTTGACAAAGCCTTTCAGTGCCTGGACTCATTATCTGACTCCCTGCCGTTTCCTCAGTGAATATGTTGGGAAGTGTGAAGTTCAAAGTCAAGGTTCATGGAAGGCAAGTCCTGCAAACTCCCTAGATGGCCATGTTGGGAACTGCGTGCCCATGTCTCATTTCTCAAAGCCATTAAATCTTTGTCTGCCAAACACAATGTCGACGGCTGCTTTGACAACTAAGATGATGAATATGTGAAAATGTAAACATTAATATGTGTAGCATCTTCCCTTCCTGCCCCATTGGAGATATTGTACGGGTGGCTATGTTAGGTTTGCTATGATAGCAGCCCCCAACTCACACAAAACTTCCTCCTTAAGTTGCCTGTAGAAGACTCTAAAACCTGCCTCTGGTCTTAGATCAGTACTTAGGCTCCTTTGATCTTAGGCACCTCAACTGCAGCACACTTATTTTATGTTGCAGGAGTACAGGGGATAAAGAATCAGGCTCAGAAACACACACACACACACACACACACACACACACGCACGCACGCATGCATGCACGCATGCACGCACATATACACACACATTCTTTCACAGTCACAAACAAACTCAACGGCCTTGGAAAATTAATATTCTGTGTAGTAGACAAAGAAGCAGACAGGGGTCTTGCTGGCTTTGTTTTCTCTACCAGGTCAAGAATTAAAAGGCAGGAAAAACCCAGAGTGCAAAGGTAGCAGCAGGGAACACCTCTGACACAGCAGACAGCATCAACTAGTGACGAAGGCTTTTATTACAGGTGAAGAAACATACTCATGTAGCAAGGCATACAGAGAGATCTTGTGCAACGCACATGGCAGATTTGGGAAGCCAAAGTCTAGTCTCTCCTTGAGGGCTGGGGGGTTTGGAGGAGCTTTGGGGATAGAGGAGGTCTTCTTCCCCAAATTTAGGGTTAGTTGATTTGAACAAAGCTAGGGAGACGGATAGGGCAAGCATGCCCTAGCCCGACCTTAAACTCCCCAGGCTGGTCTGCTTGCCAAGAGTCCCTATCAGCAGGAGAAGAAGCCTGCCAGGCCTCTGTCTCAAGTCTGGAGACTGAGGAAGAAGCAAGAAGTTTGCTGCTCTAGTATCTATCTGTTCCCGCCCCCTGCCTGTCTATCAGGGATCTTACTAACTCCCAGTCTCTCGATATTAGTGAGCATTAGTGGTGAGTACCATGAAGTTTAACTTCTTCAGGGCTCCTGAGACGATCAAAGGAGAAAACTATACTCTTAAACTGAAGGAATTATCTATGAACATGAGTGCAGTGGTTCAGCCATCTATGGGGAAGGTCAGAATCAGTTGAAATAGTTTTCCTTCCCTTTCTAGTAGGTCATAATCAATTATATCAAAGAGAAAAAAAATTGATGAGCAAGTAAGAAAAAGGAAGATGTGAACATGTAATGCAAAAAGTACATTTCCATGTTTGAAACAAATACACTTGCAAAAGCACATCTAGCATGCATGCCTGTATATATGCATTCATATATGGACACAAATAAATATAAATTTGGGTTTATTTTGCCAGAGGGGTTTGGGTGTTTATGTGTGTGTGTGTGTTTGTATGTGTGCTTGTGTGTGTGTTTGTGTGTCTGTATGTATGGTTGTGTGTGTTTGTGTGTGTGTTTGTATGTGTGATTGTGTGTGTGTGTACACTCTCCATTTGACCTTGTCCTTTTAAATCATGAGAGTTACATTTATGGTGCTCAAGAAAAATGATGGAAATGTGTATATGTTATGGAAAACACAGTGTTACAAGTTTTTAGAAATGGAATGGAAGTTATAGGCCAGTTCAAGTTAGTGTCATCTACCCCTCAGCTTATTTGTCAAAGATAACATTTGGTGTCCAGTTTGCTCTACATGAGGGCACACTGGAAGTTAGGAAGGACTGTGCTTAAGCTCTATAGCATATATTTTATGAGTGCTGACAGAATTATATCCAGCAATCAGCATAACATAAAAACACCAGAAAGCACACCTGGACAAAGATCAGATGGCATAAACCCAGCCCAATTATTGGTCTGTAAGTCTACAGGCATATTGCAGCCTGTCATCATTTCCACGAAGTTGAAATGGGACTCTCAGATTGAGAGTTTTATACTTTCACCATACAAGTCAATGATATAACAGATTTTTTTTTTTACAAAAATCCGTGTCTAAGGACACGATTCATTGTGCTGAAGAGAAATAGAAAGAAAGAAAGGTTAAGGAAGAGACAAGAAATGTCTGATGTTGTTTCTCTATTCTATGTGAAAGAAAGGCTGTCAGAGAGCAATGACATATCCAAACTTCAGAACGTAGTCTAGCAGAAGCCGTAGAACATGAGGAAACATTTAACGTTCGGAAACCCAGATATCATAAGCTGAATCAGTTGGACACAGCAAGATGTCATGACTTTGTTCAAATGGACAAAGGACATGATGAAATGCATTCTGGGTACTTCATCAGAAGATTATGTTATTTACTGCCGGCCAGTGCACTAACCCCTTCCCTCCATCCCGTCCTCCCTGTACTACCCTCTAACTTCCGTATGTTTCTCTTGTTTTCCTAGCCAGTCCTCATTTCTTGTCTTCTTTTGTCTTCCTTCAATGCTACATGCTTTGATAGCTTATCTTTTTTTTTTTCTGGATTCAATCCCTTTTACAGAGTGAACTTACTGGGTGCCCAGATTTTTTTCCCCTTTGATAGTCACAAGCTCACCATGCAAATACTTCATTATGTTGATCTTTCAGATCAGTAGGTTAAGATTTAGGAGGAGTAAGCTTGCCTAAGATCACATTTCTATTATGTTGCATAACTGAAATTTAAATCCCCATTTCTGTCAGTCAGAAATTGCTGGCCTTTACCAACACACTTTAAAAGATGGTTGATCCTCTTGAGACAGTATCTTCCAAACAGAACAGGACTGGGGCCCACATGATCTCACAGAGACTCGGGTAGCATGCACAAGAGCTGCACATGATCCAGTCAGATGGGGTCCCAGAACTTTGAGGAGGAAGTGTACACTGAGTCCTACCTCTAATCAAGGAATTATGTGCAATTGATACCTGTTTGAAAAGGGAAAACCTATTTCCTCCAGTGGAATATCACTGGGTATTTTGATCATACCTCAAGCCAGGCTCCATAGCAAACAGTTTGCCAACACAGCATAACCTCAGTGAACTTATGAACTTAAAAATTATTTTGCTGTTTTTAAATTGTCTTATTGGTCATTTGCTTGTCTGTTTTAATTTTGTGTGTGTGTGTGTGTTTGTGGGTTTTGCTTGTTTCTTTCTTTTTGAATATACAGTTGGGTGGACAGAGGATGGGGAGGGTCTGGAGGAGAGTAAAACATGATCAAATATATTGTATGAAAAAATTTCAATTGCAAAAAAAGGAAAAGATTACCCTTTTGCTATATGATAGCATCAAATTCAATCAAATGAAGGCATGTTTCTTGATCATATATTAAATACAAGATACTATTGGAGCACCAGGAGTAAAAATTTTACATGCAAGAATTATTGTTGTGTTGGTCAAAGTCTAGTCAGGGGATGTTAAGCTTACTAGTTGCTTTAACAGAAAGAAAGTCATATAAAAATGCAATGAAGAGAGCAAATCAGAAACTAAACTACTGCAGAACTGCAGGTGTGAGAACATTTTCTGAAATGGGGAAGGCCATAGGACACAGTTTGCACCTCTGGGATTAAAAGGGGTAAGATTTCTAAAACTTATCATCCTGAAGATGAAGACCCAAAATTCTGAAATTTGGAACTTCTAGAGCAGTGATTCTTAATCTGTGGGTTGTGATCCCTTTGGGCCTTGAATGACCCTTTCATAGCGGCTGCCTAGCAGATATCCTGATGTCATATGTTTATAGTACGGTTCATAGCAGTAAAAAGTTACAGTTATAGAGTAGCAAGAAAAATGATTTTATGTTTAGGGATTACCACAACATCAGGAACTGTTAAAGTGTCAAAGCGGTAGGAAGGCTGAGAATCACTATTCTAGGAGAAGGCAGGACATAGATATTACTGTAGCTTAGCTCACAGGAGGAGTTGTATGGCATGGTAAGTTGATATTCGAGGAAGGCTTGGCTGGCTGAAGCTGGGGTCTCTGCCAGGTGCAGTGTCAGTTTTGCAAGCTAGAAGACTGTATATTAAAATCCAGAGCCTCATTACACTGACCTAAGTCATCTGAAATGCAGAAAATTTTTGCAAGTGTGATCATCCTGATAAGAACAGAAAGCAAATAGTGAGTAAGTGGTCCTTCTTGTTCAAACCTTCCTTTTCCTCTGGCTTCTCAGGTGGCAAAATTTAAAAGCTAGTCAATTCTCTGAAAAAAAAAATAGTTGAGAAATATCTAAACAAATTCATCGTCCCTAGCAATTGAGGTAAGGTAGATCAAAACGACTCTGAGATTTCATCTTACCCCAGTCAGAATGGCAAAGATCAATAAAATATCAACAAAATGCCAGAGGAGGCTCAAGTGAAAGGGAAAGTTTATTTGCTATGTTGGGATCTCAAACTGGTGCAGCCACTATAGAAACCAGGGTGGAGAGTTCTCAAAGAGCTAAAACTAAATCTACTACTTGACAAAGCTATACCACTCTGTGGCGTATGCCCAAAGGACTTGACCTCCTGCCTCACAGATTTCTGCTCATCCATGGTCACTGAGGTTCTATTCACAATACCTGGGAAATGAAAGCAACCTAAAGGCCCTTCAATCATTAAATGAATAATGCTATGTAGTGCATACACCCTATGAAATATTATTAAGCTGCAAAGAAAATGGAAGTCATTCACTTTGTACATAAAAGGTCATCTTGAGTAAGGTAGCCCAGACCCAGAGAGATAAACATCAAATGTTCCCTCTCATTGGAGACTTCTAGATCAAAATCTTTAGATATGAGTACATATATTGTAGATCTACAGGAAAATAAAAATGGGCCATTGTTGGGTTGGGTGCAGAGGGAGAGGGCAATAGAGAACAATAGAAAGGGGAGTATCAGGGCACAAGTGATCACATTGGGGGAAATGGGAACAGGACATCTAATTAGGAAGGATGGAGAGACAATTATAGAAGGGGAGGAAGATAAAATAACAGTAAAGTCTGAAAAAGTCATAAGAAATCATACTATTAACTATATACACAGACTAGAATACCTATAAATCTGTGCATAAATATAGATATAGAGTTAAATGAAAGTTTCTCATCTGAGTTAATAATACTCCTTTCAAGAACAAAGAATACCTAACAAACCCCTGACACCTACCATGAGAAGCCCTGTTGTGAACTGTTGACTAGGATTGTTTAAGAGACTTTCAAAACTTACAAACTATTGCTAGTGCCCTAGGTTGTACTCCAGAGGTAGAAGATAAGTCCATATTGCTAAAGACATCATGCACTTCATGAATGGGGCCCAGAGGCCCCTGAGGTAAAACTGACCAAAATGCCTCGTCCCTGCAGACTAGCCTTCATGGTACCAGAATGTAATATGCACAGTTTCAAAGGAGGGAAGCAGCCAATGGTCCTGCCAGCTATGATAACTATGAACCACAACGAAGTTCAGCATAGCACTATAAGCCTGTCTTAGTCGGGGTTTCTATTCCTGCACAAACATCATAACCAAAAAGCAAGTAGGGGAGGAAAGGGTTTATTCAGCTTACACTTCCACATTGCTGTTCATCATCAAAGGAAGTCAGGACTGGAACTCAAGCAGGTCAGGAAGCAGGAGCTGATGCGGAGGCCATGGAGAGATGTTACTTACTGGCTTGCTTCTCCTGACTTGCTCAGCTTGCTTTCTTATAGAACCCAAGAATACCAGCCCAGGGATGGCACCACCCACAAGAGGCCCTCCCCACTCGATCACTAATTGAGAAGATGCCCCACAGCTGGATCTCATGGAGGCACTTCCCCAACTGAAGCTCCTTTCTCTGTGATAACTCCAGCCTGTGTCAAGTTGACACACAGAACCAGTCAGCACAAAGTCTAAGGTGCATTAGTGGCACACATACCTACATGGCAAACAACTGCTCTCCAATTGGACTTAAAACCCATTGACTAGACAGAAACCCTGCCTGGTACTGGAAACCTAGCCAACTACCCAGGGCTGGTGGAGTCTTAGATCTTGGGGGAGAACCTACAACCATAACGTTATTAAACCAACACAATCCCTAACCATATTCTGAATATTTGTCATTATACCTACAAGTAAGGGTAGTCCTCACTTCTCTCATGAAGGAAACTTCTCTTTGCAACAGAGAGAGAGAGTCACAACCAATACAAATACAGAGCTGTGGTGCACGGACTCAGTGGATACTTCTACCAAACAATCCCTGCACCCAAGGCTTAGAAAAAAATGCAGAAGAGGAAGCAGAATGTTTGTAAGAGCCAGAAGATGAGAAATTATGTTTCCTAGAAATGCCAGAAACTACAGCCACAAACTCTTACTGGCATGAGTGACTAAACGTGAATCAAACAAGCTGCACCCATAGAGCCTTGCCAGCCTGAAGGGCAACCACAGTAGACATGCCAAAGTGGGCAGGGAAACTCGTGAGGCCTCTGCTCTACACAAAGAACTACAGGCGGCTAAGAAATACTGAGAGTGGGAGAAATAGCCTTCCCCAAGGAAGAGCACACTACTTAGCTATCCAATACCAAACCGTCAGCCTTTAAAACATACATACAAGTAACATTATACAGAATGAGGAGGTTAGGTTTAGCATATATATACGTGTGTGTGTGTGTGTGTGTGTGTGTGTGTGTGTGTGTGTGTGTGGTGTAGATGGGGCAAGGCAAAGGAATGGCAGAGAAAGCAGATCTGACGTCATGGAGGTGAGTCTAAACCTGGGACAGTAGTTAACTGTGTTACCCACTTGAGGCTTACAGTCTAGTAAACTGACATTTGCAAATTATTACAGACAGTATTTTGGTATTTTTAATATGGCCAGGACATGGGGTAAAGGGAAGGCACAGCTCTGGTAGACAGGAAAATAGCCAATGCCTTCTCTCTGAATACCTTGACGTCTGACTTTCAATTCAACTGCAGTCATTAAGGTGGCTCCTTCGCCAGGGTTTGCACATCCTTTGGCGGCGGCAGAAGGTTGCTTCCGCTATTCCCAGGAGTCCCTCCTCCTTCCCCTGAGTCATCAACAAACCTTCTTCAACGAGCTTAGGGCTTTACAAAAGGCATGGAAAGCCAGACTTCACACGCTGTTTTGCTTCAGGATCTACAAAAACACCTTGAAGCATGAAAATATTAAGGGATTATTTACTTGCTTGGAAAAAAAAACATGAGAAAAGTAAAAAGAAAAATTAATATTTTAATAGGCTTGCTTGCCACACAAATACAATGCTTATGGGTTTAGAATTAATGAGAGTTGAATAAATGCGAGTGAAAATGGCGTTGCATACCAAAATTAAATACTATATTCTGTCTTATACCTACTGGGACCTGTTCCAAGTGTAGCATCCCCCAGGTATTTAGACAAGACATTATGCTGTCTGGATTATTCTCCACGCTATGATGAAATAGAAAATGGTAAACACATCCTTCATGACGTCAGTCCACCTGATAGTTACCTACTAAATTGCAAGTCTTTTTGACAACGGAAAGCTGTTTTCTTTTGCTTTATCATCGTCAGACTTTTCAAAATGCCTAAACCACTAATTTCTCCAGGCTTGCATTGTCATTGGGCTCCATGAAAAACCACTTCCAAGGCTCGGCTCGTTTTTCTCAATGCAGAGAAAAGGCTGTCAGGCGTTCTCCTTAATTCCAGTCCTAGCTTCAAGGTCCTTGGGGGTAAAACCAGACACACCGCTTGATTTACATGTGAAGTGTTACTTGCCTGCGTGATTTGTGTTCGTGAGACCCTGGATACACTGTGGAGTCTGGGCTGGTGCTCAGGTGTCGTGTCCAGGGCCGCTATTTAGGGAAGGCCTTGGGAAATGAGGCTTGTGTTCTTTAAAACAGTCCTAGGGACACCTATTACTGGCAGGCCTGCAAACTATGTGCAGCAGTGTGAACACAAAGAAAGCACTTTCTTTTTTTTTTTTTTTTTTTTTTTTTTTTTTTTTGGTTGTTTGTTTGTTCTGGGTAGTGCTTTAGCTTCGATTGGTTTTTTTTTTTTTTTTTTTTTTTTTTTTTTTTAATTTAATTTTATTTTATTTTTTTAATTTACATTCCAAATCACTTCCCCTTTCCCGTTTCCTCCCTCCCCGAAAGTCCCATAAGCCCCCTTCCCTCCCTCTTTTCTCCGTTCAACCCCCTCTCATTACTCTGTCCTGGCGTTCCCCTACATCCAGTCTTTCCAGGACCAGGGGTCTCTCCCTCCATCTTTTTAGAAATCTATTGATATGCTGATTGTGTCTAGGGTATTCTGAGATTCTGGGTCAATATCCCCTTATCAGTGACTTCATACCATGTGTGATCTTTTGTGATTGGGTTACCTCACTAAGGATGATATTTTCAAGTTCTGACCATTTGCCTAGGAATTTCGTGAATTCATTGTTTTTAATTGCAGAGTAGTATTCCATTGTGTAAATATACCACATCTTCTGAATCCATTCCTCCGTTGAGGGACATCTGGGTTCTTTCCAGCTTCTGGCTATTATAAATAAGGCTGCTATGAATATAGTGGAGCATGTGTCCTTATTGCATGCAGGTAAAGTCTCTGGGTATATGCCCAGGAGTGGTATAGCCGGATCCTCCGGAAGTGTCATGCCCAGTTTTCTGAGGAGCCGCCAGACTGCTTTCCAGAGTGGTTGTACCAGCCTGCAATTCCACCAGCAGTGGAGGAGTGTTCCTCTTTCTCCACATCCTCGCCAACAACTGCTGTCTCCTGTGTTTTTGATCTTAGCCATCCTGACTGGTGTGAGATGGAATCTCAGGGTTGTTTTGATTTGCATTTCCCTAATGACTAAGGATGATGAACATCTCTTTAGGTGCTTCTCAGCCATTAGATATTCTTCAGGTGAGAACTCTTTGTGGAGCTCTGTACCCCATTTTTTAATAGGGTTACTTGCCTCTCTGGAGTTTAACTTCTTGAGTTCTTTGTATATCTTGGATATTAGCCCTCTGTCGGATGTAAGGTTGGTAAAGATCATTTCCCAGTTAGTTGGTTGCCGCTTTGTCTTTTTGACGGTGTCTTTTGCCTTGCAAAAACTTTGTAATTTAATGAGGTCCCATAAGGAAATCCATCAATGTAATCCACTACATAAACAATCTCAAAGAAAAAAACCACATGGTCATCTCATTAGATGCTGAGAAAGCATTTGACAAAATTCAGCATCCTTTCATGCTAAAGGTCTTGGAAAGATCAGGAATTCAAGGCCCATATCTAAACATAGTAAAAGCAATTTACAGCAAACCAGTAGCCAGCATCAATCTAAACGGAGAGAAACTTGAAGCAATCCCACTAAAATCAGGGACTAGACAAGGCTGCCCTCTCTCTCCATATCTTTTCAATATAGTACTTGAAGTTCTAGCTAGAGCAATTAGACAAGAAAAAGAGGTCAAAGGGATACAAATTGGAAAGGAAGAAGTCAAACTATCACTATTTGCAGACGATATGATAGTATACATAAGCGACCCAAAGAACTCCACCAGAGAACTCCTACAGCTGATAAACGACTTCAGCAAAGTGGCCGGATATAAAATCAACTCAAGCAAGTCAGAAGCCTTCCTATACTCAAAGGATAAGCAGGCTGAGAAAGAAGTAAGAGAAATAATACCCTTTACGATAGCCACAAACCATATTAAGTATCTTGGCGTGACGCTAACCAAACAAGTGAAAGATCTGTATGACAAGAACTTCAAGTCTCTGAAGAAAGAAATTGAAGAAGACCTCGGAAGATGGAAAAATCTGCCATGCTCATGGATTGGCAGGATTAATATAGTAAAAATGAGCATCTTACCAAAAGTAATACACAGATTCAATGCAATCCCCATCAAAATCCC
Source organism: Tokudaia tokunoshimensis (assembly GCA_036184795.1). NCBI lineage: Eukaryota > Metazoa > Chordata > Mammalia > Rodentia > Muridae > Tokudaia > Tokudaia tokunoshimensis. Next base: position 105,820,647 of record BTHU01000016.1, on the reverse strand, counting down.
AACTCAATTCTTCATAGAGTTAGAAAGAGCAATTCAAAAATTCATCTGGAATAACAGAAAACCCAGAATAGCTAAAACTATTCTCAAGAGTAAAAGAACCTCTGGGGGAATCAGTATCCCGGACCTCAAGCTGTACTACAGAGCAATAGTGTTAAAAACTGCATGGTATTGGTACAGTAACAGACATGTAGATCAATGGAACAGAATTGAAGACCCAGAAATGAATCCACACTCCTATGGTCACTTGATCTTTGACAAAGGAGCTAAAACCATCCAGTGGAAAAAAGATAGCCTTTTCAACAAATGGTGCTGGCTCAGCTGGAGGTCAACATGCAGAAGAATGCAAATTGACCCATCCTTATCTCCTTGCACTAAGCTCAATTCTAAGTGGATCAAAGATCTCCACATAAAACCAGACACACTGAAACTAATAGAAGGGAAACTAGGGAAGAACCTTGAACATATGGGCACAGGGGAGAATTTCCTGAACAGAACTCCAATAGCTTATACTCTAAGATCAAGAAAGCACTTTCTAAGCGACTTCCTACGGCTGTGCATTGCTGACATGCTGCCCTCTGTTTCAACGGATTTTTAAAGCAACCATGTTTGGGGTCTGGTCTCTGTCTGTGGATGGATTTTAGTGACTGTTACACCCCAGGAATAACTGAGCATGATAACAACAAAAGACTCCATCACAGGGCTGGGAGATGGAATCGCATGTCGTGATCAGAAACAAAACAGCAATCTGGGAGGGAGTTCAGTTACTTTTGGCACATTGCAAAGGTGAGACAGCAGTCCAAAGTTATTTCCTAGTTAGATTTTATATTTGAACCTCACCCCCCAACCCCAGAAATATGACAGAAAATCTGTCTGTAGGATCCATCTCTGTCTATTTTGTTCTATTACACAACGATTTCAAGTTACTCAGAACCCTCACTATACCCCACAATGAATGCTCATTAAAAACAGATACATACGAAAGAATTTTCTTTCAATGTATGCTACTGTAGTAGAGAATAAAACCGTGAAAATTATCACATTTGTATCTCAGTGTTTGTATGTAGTTCAAAAGAAAATTAACAGAACTCTGTGTCATTTCTGTAATTATGTGCACAGAGGAATCTTGTTTCTGTTTCATTGTTGTTGTTTTGCTTCTTTTTTTAATAACAGGCATATGTTTGGCTACTCTCATCATATCCTTTTACCCCCAATATAAGAGCAGTACTTTTTGTAATAAGGTTGCTTCTGTCTACCAATCCTCAATAGCACCCGAGAAAAAGAGTAAATTAAAGCCCGTGCCCATGAATCACTAAGATTTTTCCAACCTCTGTGAGGCAAAGAGATTTATGTGATGAAACCGGGAGCTTTCTGCAACCTGTCTTACAATGCGCCTCGCCTGCACAGTAAGATATGTCTTCCTCTCCTTCTTCTGTGTTATCTAGCCTCCAAAGGTCACAAAAGCTAAATCCAAATATAATGACACCCAGTGGCGTCTCTATTGCCAAGAGACTACTAGCCAAGCATAATGTAACACATTCATTAATGCAGAGCCGCGTTTCCCTGAGCGTTTATTACGCTCCTGAGCATAGGCTCAGATCAGCATATGTTTGCTCTAAAGAAAGAGCTGTCCTGAATGGAAATAACAGCGGAGGTTCTAATCATGGTCCTCATTATAAAAAGTTGAGGTTGCCCTTGATATTTTTGTTGTTGTTGTTAACTAAAGCAAGAAATTTCAGGATAATTTCCAATAGATGGCTTTCTTTCCATTCTAGCAACTAACCCCTAGGCATATATATGTATGTATATATTCCCATGAGAAGTAAACATTATGCTATGTAAAAACTTTACATTGAATTCCAAATTGAGCTGTTGGTCGTGGAGCTCATTAACCTGTAGAGGTTCAGAAATCTCCATCCCTGGAGACTAGGAATAGCTTAGGACTTGTTGGACTCCATTTGAAAAACATGAGCATAAAGAGAGGCTGCCCCCTTCCTGTCATTCCCCCTTGTTTCAAAACCATCTCTTTCTTACTCTTGGTGCAGTCAAATCTCTGTGGAGAGACTATCTCAGCAGTCAAGTTCTATGACTACTTAACTGCACACACCTCCATGCAGTATGTTATTTAAAATCAAGCTTGGCACCACACAAATAGAAGGCCTTCTCCCTTACCCCACAAGACCGCAGGCCAATTATAATTTAAGATCATCAGTTTTCCCGCAATGGGACCTCTGAGAATACAACGCAAAGGTTTCCCTGTTGCGTGGCTCCAGTGCCTAGCTAATGTAAGGGCACTGAAAAGCTCTGCTGGTTGCACAGCACCGATAACACATTAAAGTGTAGCTCAGGGTGAGAAATAACCTGGCATCAAAGCTTCTTGGCAAAAACACATTCATTAGACATGAAAACAAGAGACAAGTTCAAGTCTGCCCTCTGAAGGAGTGTGAAAGTGTCAAGATTCCCAGGTCACAGTAAATCCCGGAAAACCAACAACAGCCTTCTGCCTTTGATAAAACCCGCTCTGCTGCAAGACGGCACGCACTTAAAGAATTATGTCACATTTAACCCGGACCACAGGTTATGGTCCCTACCGAATGTTCACACTTGCATTCCAACTCGCCGACTCCCTGGAGGAGACATGAAGATGGTGTTATCTACTAATGATGCAACCCTCAATCCTGTCAGGGAGGAAAGGGCTGATGTAACGAAGCTTCCTCTACGGAGGAAGCAGCTCCTGAAGGCTTGGGTGCACAGAGATGAATGGATTTGCTGTTTGTTCAACTAAGTGTTGAGGAAGGAGTTGGACTCAGAGCCAAGGATCTGAGCTTCCATTCCCATTTGTACTTTTGCCTCATCCATCAATGAGCAACCAATGTGCTTTGCTAACCTTGGCTTAGTATTGATTAAATCCTAATACCCAGGAGCCTCTGGCAGTTCCTCAAAAAAATAAGTCCTTTCCAACAGTCTGTATGGCTGTACTCTGACCATCATTAATTCTCTAACTAGTACATAGAAAATCTAAATATGAGACTGGTCTTTTATTGTTTGTTTTCTAGATTGAAACTGGATGTTTGGATGTCCTGTTCTTTCAGGCATGAGGTTTAGATGAGCAGGAACAGAAATCTGCATAGGAGTTTGAAGTGGTTTGGAAGCAGCCAATGCCCAGGTAACTGCTGCTGATGGTTCACCTTGCTGAAGGAAGCAAATGCCAGGCGAGGCTCATAGAACTTCGACTCCCACAGAATCTCTCCCTCCATTTCATTGTGGTTGTTGCAACAAATATGTGTGTCGTTCTGCAGCAGTTTCCAGATGCCCCTGCAGCTCTTGACCACCATCAAGGTTACATGAATGAGAACCTAATGAAGTCTCCAGTTGGTCTTTGTGGAGACTGTTGGTCCCTGAATGCTACACTATGTCCCTACTGCACGTCCAGGTCTCATTCCGCAGCCTTTCCTGCCAACTCACAGCAATGACAACCTGCTCCAATAACAGAAAGAAAAGCATTTCCTGAGAGCCTTTCCCCTCATGGACATGAGGGACAACTGCTCTCTAAGCCCTTGACAATTTACCTTCTGAACTTTGATCTGCTTGGCCTTCTTTAGCTAATTACAAAACTCTAACTTCCATATTAATTGTTTATTCCTGACTGAAGCCATCTCACAATTTTGGGAGTGGAGCATTGAGACAGAACTCTACAAGGTGATTCTTCTGGCCCCAGGTATTGACTAGATTTTGAGGCGGTGCTCAGCTGTCGCTAGACTGTCCCACAACAGCATTAGGAGCGGCTCCACAGTCATGAGTCGCTGGAATTCAGATGAAGATGGTGGTGTGCCTGTAGGGGAAAGTGTGGAGATAAATTTTGGGACCAGAGGGCTATAGCTTCCCATGACAAGTAGTGGTTCTCTCGAATTGCCTATCTTCAGGAATGCTGAGTGTATCTCATTCTCCCATCATCCACTAAGTCTCACCAGGGCTCTGTTCTGTGCAGAGGGATAAAACAGTAAGAATGAACATGAAGATCTATTGTGAGGGTCTCTGTGCCCACCACAGCCAGCACAGAAATAATCTGAGTGAGATAAGAAGACAGTTCAGTTCAGCAAAACTACTTAGTAGCTGATGTTGGTGCCAACTTTGAGTGGGTAACACTGGCAAGCTTATTTCAGGCATATTTAAGCATAGCACAGTTTTGGAAAAACTTCCTGGTGATGATTCATGTGCATGACAAAGCTTAAGGCATGACTACAGACAGACAGACAGACAGACAGATACACACACACACACACACACACACAGAGAGAGAGAGAGAGAGAGAGAGAGAGATTCAAATGGTTGAAAATTTAACTTCAAAAACCGTCATTTGCGATATCTGTAATAGTATGCAGTTTGTCTCCAGAAAACTTAGACTTTATTGTGGAATTTATTAAAGCTTATTAAAAGATATTGAAGAAAGAGAGATGCTGAGGAAGCAGAGGAGGAAGAGAGCCAGATATACAGGGAGGTCATGGCTGCACAGAGGAAAACTCAATAACATAAAAATGTCACCTTTCCTAAAACTGTACTAAGAACAAAATGCATTCCTATAAGTTGTCCATGAGCTGCTTCGTGAACATTGGTATGCTTACATGAATGGAAACAGAGTACAGACAGGTCACACATGCATGTTGATGAAGAGAGACAATTCTCTTTTGAGATATTATAAATTTTAATTATTGGGAATAAAATAACACAAGATTAGCGCGAAGAACCCAAACCGAGAGCCCTGAGAGAACCAGGCATTCACAGAAAACCGTATCCTAAGCCAGAGTGCAAAGGAAAGACCATCAACAATCTAAATTGGCAATCTAAAACTAGATTTAACTTTAGGTAAAAAAAGAAAAATTCTCTAAACTTTTAGAAATAATTCATTATTATGAAGCCATTTATTTATTTATGATCTGGAAATAGTTTTTTAAAAAAAAAAAAACCAAACAAATGGGATGACTCAATACAGACCTTTAACTTACTAACTTTTGTTTATCAAAATACAGCACTTAGAAAGTGAAAGTGGGAGCTGTGGGATCCTACAGCAGTGGGAAATCCCATGGTGAGGTGTGCCTGTCATGCCGGCACCTGGGAGAGAGAAGCAGAATTGAGAGTTTGGAAACCTCTGGTGATAAACTTTATCCAACAAGCCCAGGCCTCCTAATCCTTCCAAAACGGTCTCCCAACACAGAACCAAATGTTCAGATTATGCGCCTATGAGAGCTGTTCTCATTCAAACCCTCACATGATTCATTAAGGCTTTTCTCTGAATGTTTATATAAAAACTAGTGAGTGCATGTTATAGTATAATGTATTCCTGCTATTACAGGTAGATGAATAAAACAGTTCAACCTCCACCAAAAAAAAGAGAAAGAAAGGTAGGAAGGATGAAAGGAAGGAAGGAAGGGAGGGAGGGAGGGAGGGAGGGACAGAGGGAGGGACAGAGGGAGGAAGGAAGAAAGGAAAGAAGAAAGGAAGGAAGGAAGGAAGGAAGGGAGAAAGAAAGAAAGAAAGAAAGAAAGAAAGAAAGAAAGAAAGAAAGAAAGAAAGAAAGAAAGAAAGAAAATAAACAAAAAGGAAAGAAAAGAGTTCAACCCCAGACTCACCTACATAGCAAGTTCTAGACCAGACTGGATTGCATAATGAGACCTCCTCTCAAATAGACAAAAAGGCAAAATACAGCAACAGCAACACAATTAGAAAATGTCAGCCTGATTTTCAAAATGACCAAAGATCAGACATATGAGCCCAGCTGGGACCACTCAGGGCTGTGCTTGATACCAGAGTGACAGCAGAGAACCAGCTCCCACAGGTTGTCCTCTGACCTCCATGTACATGCATAGTGGCGTGTTTATAGCTTCTGTCACACTCACAGACAAATAGATATTTAATGAAAGAATGACTATATGCGAATGCTCAGATGGCTAATTGAAGTATTTATTAGCTAATAAAAACTGAAACCCAGGGATCAACCGCACGTGTCAATAAGCGGGGGATGACAGGACCAGGGAGAGTTATGCAGTGTGCAGCGTTAGTATCACAGCTACACAGCCTCAAAGGGCAGCAACCTCAGGCACAAAATGCTGATTTTAAAAAAAGCAAGCTTTAGAAGAACCCACATCTATAAAACATCTTGTATGAATTTTAAAATGCTATATTCTCTCAGATACATGTTTAAAATGCATTACAACTAAAAAAAAGAAAAAAGAGGGAGCCAACGGAAAACATAAAAACAAGATGAATAGCTGGTATAAGAAGTGTGGTACCTGGTTCCTAATATTGTATGGGGTCGGAGTTTCTTCCCCCTTGACTATCTCACCTCTGGCCCATTACATGCTGATAGAAATCTGCTTGATAAGAGGAAAGAAAAGAACAAAACAGCAACAACAAAAGTCAAACAAACAAAAAACCCAAACCCACTGAAAACTCCAACAGTAACAAAAATCATTGTAAGTTCCTGAGATGTCAGGGTTTATGCGTTACAGTGACGACTGTTTCCCAGCTGAACAAATAGAGAATCAGTGCTGGATTCTGTTTGTCCTGTTTCGTGATGGGATTCTTAACTGTTTTGTGAATATCTTCGTGGCTTAAAATATCTTACCTTCAGGCTTACACTCTGGTCTGGGAGCCAGACTGCTGACCTGAAGAGAGAGGGATGGATCTTTCTGAATAGGTCCCCCGCTGGGTGGGAATTATATCGGAAAATGAAATCGACCCACACTTAGATAGCCTTTCGATGAGAAAAAGCATCTGAGCCCGAGGGTAAGACATTCATTAGACCCATCAGGGAAAAAGCTAAGTGTGGAATCATACGAAGTTAGAAAGCAAAGCAGTCCTTAGACAACAACAGATCAAATGTTTACCCTCAGAGAGTGGCACAAAGTAAGGTAGCAAATCCGGAGAAACATGTACTGATCTCTGGCTGGAGAGGCCACCCCCGCAGCCTGGCCTATGGGCAAGAGCCTGAGTGCAGTCATTTTCTCCATCTGCTTCCATCACCACCCGATGGTCACAGCATCGCCACCGACCTTTGATTTACGCCTACAGCATTCTTCCTCTCTGCTTGCCGCTTCCTTATTCTTTGCTTTTTTTTTTTTTTAAATAGAGAGTGCTTTCAAATAACTTTAACAATATTTACCTTTCTCAGTCTGAAGTCTCTCTCGGTTTTTTCTTTCTTTCTTTCCTCTCTTTGTGGAATCCTTTTCAATATTTCCTGGCTTGAGTTATTTCTCTGTGTTGACTGACCGTCTACTGAGTAGACCCACATATTTCTCTGGTATCTCAATGTGTTAACCATTCTTAACTACAAACAAACAGATGTGCCTTCCTCCTCTTCCAGTGTGCCTCTAGTCTCAAAGATTTTCATGCTTTCTCCTTATCTCCTATATTTTTAAAGATCAAAAAAAATATAGGTCCTTTTGATGTAATATGAAATTGAAATTAGCTTAAGAATGTTAGAGTATATTCAGATCCAGAATTAATGGAGAGATAAAAAGTGTTTAAAGCACTTCATTTAATATACAAGGCTCTTTTTACAAATGCATCAAAATGCTAAATATATGCCCTACCCTATACCAGAATGCTTGACCCAAATTATCTCAACAACTATATATAATCAAGTCTAGCAGAGTATCTTCTGGAAAGTAATGATTGAGTTTCCTGTTTTCACCCACCTCTTTGAGGTGGGCCAAGTGACATCCAGTCAGTACACTGTGCTTCTTCAGCTGTATTAAGAAACTCTACATTAGAAATTGGAACGTCTATTGTTCAATATCATAGAGAAATAAAATAGAGATTTTATCATATCGGTCTCAGCGGCTGCCATTTTTAGAACACAACCTGTGTGGACTTTTTGAGGAGCAGGCCGTGTGAACACCATCTATGGTCCATACCATCCAACACAGATGTGTGCTTTTCTGGTAACTATGTTTCAGGAACTTCCTGTCTCCTGCTACTGATAGTTCCCCAGTTTGCTGGGTGGGGAGGAGACTTCACTGGTTTCTCCAGGGATCCATGTGATCTGGCCCAAGCCAATCAGAACGTTTCTCAGATGCAGCGAAGAAAAGAGGAAATAGCATCATCAGCTACCGTGAGAGAAATAGTTGACTTTCCTGAGAATTTAGTGAATGTGTATATCACTGTTTATTCTACTACAGACTCTCACAGGAAGTCCATTGGAGCACCGTGCGCCTCTGTGATGGTTAATCTTGCAGACCAAACTGACTGAACTGAGCGATTCCTTCGAGATTGGGAAAGCCACCTCTAGTACCCATGCGGGCATTTCCTCAGGGGAACAGATCGTGAAAGCTCTGACATATCGACAGTTCAAAACTAGAGTAGATAGATGGGTGGGGACCTCGTTAGGGATGGCAGGTCACCAGGGCCATTTTTAAAAAGCTTGTCTTGCCCTGGCTCTTTGCTGATTTACTCCTTTCTGCTGTGAGTCGAAGAGCTCTGCTCCCACGATCTCTCCTCACCATGATGGATGGAAACCTATGAATCCATGACTAAAATACATCTTTTCTATGTTTTTAAGCATTTTAAATTAAAATATAATTAAACAATTTTCCCTTCCCTTCCCTTCCCCCCTCCACCTCCCTATTGCGCGCTCTCTTTCTCTCTCTCTCTCTCTCTCTTTCTCTCTCTCTCTCTCTCCTTTATGGCCTCTATTTCTTTCCTTGTTTTTACATATATCACAACAACTGGGGCTGGAAGGTATCAAGCTCATTTTTGACTCAGCATTTGTACCCACATTCTTGCTTCAGGAAATCTTTTTGTAGAGAATCTTCAAGGATGCTTTCCTATGCAGACCCTACTTTATAAACTATCTTTCAAAAAGTCATACCCTCAGCCACTCTGTCTAAAGAATTCATCAAATCACCAATTTTCCATCATAATTCTAGAGTTGTAAGTGCCTATTTTTAAAATAGTGTCTCCATTTTATAAATAAAGATAACATCCTTTATTTCAATGAATAACATACCAAGGCCTCAAGAAATGATAGTGGAGACACAATTCAAATGAACAGAATGGCGAATTAGCCATAATGATGTGATAAGTGGCATTCGGGGGTTGGTGGTGACCAGTAGCAATCTAGTTGGAGTTGGGATCTGCACAATGGGAGAGAAATAATCCCTGACACCAAAAAGCTAGCCAGCTTTCCAGAGCTAGAGATGTCACGAATGTTAGAAAAGGTCCTACTACTGCCATCTTACTGGACCAGCATAATTCTTTAGAACATTCTAAATTTTATCCTTATACTCGTAGAGAAGTACCAAGAGAAGCTACCACCCATCCATCCTCAGAGAAGCCTCTCTTTATAGTAAATGGAGACCATCACAGAAAACCACAACTGGACACAATGCAGAGAACAACCGTCCATGGGAAGTCCAGCTATAATAAATAAGTCTAATTCACAGTCCCGTCATCTAAGACCAAGAATGGCATGGATTAAGAGGTGGAGTGATTGTAAGAGCTGGAATACTAGCAAGTCTATGGTTAAAAGGACTCTCCTAGAAATGGCTGTATAAGTGAGACCTAACAATGACAGTATCAATAGACATATAATATGGGAGGGGACATGAGGTCTCTTCCCTAGACTAAGAACCACAGACAACTAATGACTTTTCATAGCGGGAGAATTAGCTTCTCCTGGGGATGAGGCCCCTTATTGGTTGTTCAATACAGAGTGGTGAATAATATGTACTCCACTAGGTTGTTTTGGGCTTAGAGTAGACACTGTATTAAGTGGCAGGAACTGTACCTCACATACAGATTGCTCCCATGTACTGGATCACTATAGCGGTCAAAATGATTACAAGGTTTGAAATGGGTATACTGCACATTCATTAAGGGACACCTGTTTGTAAATATTAGATGTTAGGAATCTTGAGATTACTATGACAGAACACTCTCTAAGAACACCTTGCAACTCTATGACCCTCCTGAAATACCTTGTGGTATTAAGGGAGGCTCACTATCAGGTGATAATAGTTTTTTTATGTATCCCTGAAGCCATACACACAAATAACAAAAGTGGACTTAGCAGATTGTGCCTATGTATTTGTATATACATACATCATACATACATACACACACTGATGATAATCAAAGACAACTAGGCAGAGCTTGCGGGGGAAGACAGAGTGCTTGGAGAGAGGGTACTTGGGAAGAACTAGAAAGAGGAAAGGGAGGGAAAATAGTGTAATTCTATTTAAAAATGTATTCAAAATAAGAACAATAAAATTCAAAATAAAACATAAACAAGATTGAAATATTGAACTAGGAAGCTTCATCTTTACCCAAATTTAGGTCTGACTATTATTTAGCCCTCAATTATTGAGACTGTTTACTTGAAGTTAAATACTTTATGCAGTTAAATACTTTATGCTGGGCTTGGTGTCAAACAACTTTAGTTATAGTGCATGGGAGGCAAAGACAGGTGGGCCTTTGTGAGTTGGGGGCCAGACAGGTCTACATAACAAAACTCTAGCAGCTAGGAAGATGTAGTGAGACTCTGTCTCCAGAATAATGAACAAATAAATAAATAGCTCACTTTATCTGGCAAAACAGTAATGTGGACAAAGTATTTCAAATAATAAAGTATAATTTCTGAAAGATTGAAATGTTGCCCCCAGCATACAGCATAAGGCCAAAACTTAAAATATCAGAGAAAAGGGTGTTAAAGCTAGTCTACATAAGAGGATCATATAATGAAGGGATAAGGCAGGATTGTAGATTTGTGGATGACACAAGAAACAGCATTGTGATAACTAGAGAATGAAAATAGAAATAAAAAATGTCATCAATGCAAGACTTGTTTTTCCAAGAAAGAAGTCCATTTAATTACTGGAGCAGTTAGGAGGTAGGTGGGAGAGGTTCTGACTGGAGCAGTAACTTGGAGAGCAATGCATTGAATGTTAGAAGCCCCTCGGGGTCTCATTCTTGAATTCTCGCTCTCCACCTGGTGGAGGTTTCTAGAAACATTAGGAGGCAGAGTACTGATGATTTGCTGAGGGTGGGACTTTGCCAAAGGTTATATGTTGTGCTTTGTATGAGAATGGCCCCCATAGGCTCATATGGCCGAATGCTTTGTCCCCAATTAGTGGAACTGTTTTGGTTAGGAGGTATGGTCTTGTTCGAGTCACTGTGTGTCACTGTGAAACACAAGCAGTAGATTACACAGTAGAGAGGCTGCTCACACCACAAGGGACAATAAGGAGAAAGCATGGGGAAGACCGGTCCGTGTGTTTCTTAGTGACTGTGCTATTGCTGTGAAGACCATGTGAAGGTCATGTGTTCATGATCAAGGCAACTGTTAAAAAAGAAAGCATTGAACTGGGACTTGCTTCTACTTTTAGAGGGTTGGTCCAGGATCATCATGGTGGGGAGCATGGGAGAGGAGGCTGCTCTATTAGATGAGAAATTGGGAAAGAGTCTCATAACATATCTGCACAGGCGAAAATGTCCTGAACAGAACACCAATGGCCCAGGCTCTAAGATCCACTATAGGCAAATGGGAACTCATAAAATTGAAAAGCTTCTGTAAGGCAAAGAACACTGTCATCAGGACAAAATGGCAACCAACAGATTGGGAAAAAATCTTTACCAATCCTACATCCAATAGAAGACTAATATACAAAGAACTCAAGAAGCTAGACTCCAGAGAGTCAAATAACCCTATTAAAAATGGGGTACAGAGCTAAACAAAGAATTCCCAACTGAGGAATCTCAAATGGCTGAGAAGCACCTAAAGAAATGTTCAATACCCTTAGCCATCAGGGCAATGCAAATCAAAACAACCCTGAGATTCCACCTCATACCAGTCAGAATAGCTAAGATCAAAAACTCATGTGACAGCAGATGCTGGCAAGGATGTAGAGAAAGAGGAACACTCTTCCATTGCTGGTGTGATTGCAAGCTGGTACAACCACTCTGGAAATCAGTCTGGTGGTTTCTCAGAAAATTGGACATGTACTACCTGAGGACCCAGCTATAGCACTACCGGGCATATAACTAAAAGATGTCCAATATATAACAAGGACACATGCTCCACTATGTTCATAGCAACCTTATTTATAATAGCCAGAAGCTAGAAGTAACCCAGATGTCTCTCAACAGAAGAATGGATACAGAAAATGTGGTACTCAGCTATTAAAAACTATGACTTCATGAAATTCCTAGGCAAATGGCTGGAACTAGAAAGTATCATCCTGAGTGAGATAACACAGTCATAAAAGAACACACATGGTATGCACTCATTGTTAAGCGGATATTAGGAAAAAAGCTTGGAATATCCATGATACAATTTACAGACCATATAAAACTCAAGAAGGAAGACCAAAGTGTGGATGCTTCAATTTATAGAAGGGGGATCAAAATAATCATGGGAGGTAGAGGGTGGGAGGGACATGGGAGAAAGAGAGGAGGAGAAGGACAGGAAAAAGGAAGGAGAAGGATCAGGTGTGGTAGGAGACTGGGGAGATGTACAGAGGGTCAGAAAATTGAACAGAGGTGTGTAGCAGTGGGGGACAGGGAACCGAGGATTGCCAACAGAAAGTCCCAGACACCAGGAAAGCAAGAGGCTCCCAGGACCTAATGTGGATGACATTAGCTAAAATACTCAACAAAGGGGAGAGAGAACCTATAGAGACCATATCCAGGGGTAGGCACATCCCCCAGTTGAGGGATGGGGCCACCCATTCATCTCAAAAATTTAACCCAGAATTGCTCCAGTCTAAAGGAAATACAGGGACAAAGAGTGGAGCTGAGACTAAAGGAAAAGCCATCCAGAGACTGCCCCACCTGGGGAACTATCCCATATGCAGACACCAAACCCAGACACTATTGCTGATGCCAAAATGTGCTTGCTGACAGGAGCCTGTTATGGATGTCTCCTGAGAGGCTCTGCCAGAGCCTTACCAATATAGACGGGGATGATTGCAGCCAACCATTGGACTGATCCCAGGACCCCAGTGGAGGAGTTAGGGGAAAGACTGAAGGAGCTGAAGGGGTTTGTAACCCCATAGGAAGAACAACAGTATCAACCAACCAGACCCCTCAGAGCTCCCAGGGACTAAAATACCAAACAAAGAGTACACATGTAGGGACCTGTGTTTCCAGCTGCGTATGTAGCAGAGGATGGCCTTGTTGAGTATCAGTGGGAGGAGAGGCCCTTGGTCCTATGAAGGCTTGATGCCCCAGCATAGGGGAATGCCAGATTGGTGAGGCAGGAGCAGGTGGATGGGTGGGGGAGCACCCTCATAGAAGCAGGGAGAGGGGTGGGATAGAGGGTTTGCGGAAGGGAAAATGGGAAGGGGGATAACATTTGGAATGTAAATAAATTTAAATATAAACAAACAAACAAGCAAACTTGACTATATACAAATCTGATTTCCATGGGGTATTTTTAAAATGAGGAGCATATGTAACCATCTGGGCTTTTCTATGCCCACCTTATTCCTGGATAATGACACAGAGGCTTATATTTATTAATGGGTATCAAGGCCTGAAGCTAGGCTTGCTCCCTAGCTATCTCATTTATTTAAGCCATTGATACTCTTCTATGTCTGCCACGTAGCTGGTTACATCTTCTTAATTTCATACATGCAACTTCTTCCTAGGTGGTGAATCTCTCACATCTGATGCCTTCCCAGAATTCCTCTCTTTCAGGAAGTCCCACCTCACTATTCTGCTTTTGGCTATAGGCCATAGACTTTTTATTTTAACCAGTCAGAAGGTGATGGAGAACATTGTTTACAAAGTACTAAGGCAAGAGCTACTGAGTAACAATACCAAAATCTGGCCTGCAATCATATCTCTGCCAGTTCAAAAATCAGCATTTGAATAATACAAGGATAATCTTTGCACAGCTCACAAAGACATTACTCCAACAAACATATGTCTATCTTCCAGGTGATTGTTGGTGACACTGTGCTGGAGGTAAGCTGAGGGTCCCCTTAAGGTCTCTGCTCACTTTCATTGTTGAAGCTCAAAGCAGCTTTATTTTCAGGTATATGGGCAGAGATTCAGTCCTTTGATCAAATACATTTGTAGCGATCCACACAAATCAGGAATTTTTCCAACAGTTCAGTTGGAAAGACAAACAGCAGCCTGGGGAAGAGACTTGTGGCAATACCAAGCTCCCTTGCTCTTGGCTTTGGGTCTGAGTAACATAAGACTGATCATGCTTACTGGTGAGCACCTTTTCATTCCTCTCTTCTTACATTTTTCATTTATTGTAATGAAGCAATATCCCATATGATTCCAATCTCTCTGTCTCTCTGTCTCTGTCTCTCTGTCTCTCTGTCTCTCTCTCTCTCTCTCTCTCTCTCTCCCTCTGTCTCTCTAACTCACCTGGTGAAACTCAGAAACTATAGCTGGAGTCCTTCAGGTCTTTTAAAAACATCAATTGGAGGTCTAAACTCAAAGCAATGTGTCCCTCTACACAACCTGAAACCTAAAAGTTTCCCAAGGCTCTTTTGTGAATTAAATGGCCAAGTTTCAAACACACACACACACACACACACACACACATACACACACACACACACACACACACACACACACACACACACACACACACACACACGGCATTTGAATGAAGTTCAGGGCAGCTGAGCAGAAAAATAAATTCAACAAAAGAAGGGCAAACTTAAACTCAACAAAAGAGCAGGCGATTCAACACAAGAGGAAGCAGACAGTGGACTGTGGCCATGCTGAACTTCCAGGGCCTCTGAGGGAGAGAGGGCTTCTGAAGTCTGCAATAGTTTGACTAATCAAGAGTCGAAGAAGCCAATGTCAAAGCACCATGCGGCCCCAGACAGGACTTGGGCAGTTTTGCAGCTAGCACCTTTCCTAGAGATACCCTAAAACTCTCTGATCCACCTTAAACCCAGTTCCCTTCAAAAATCTGTATTTCCATGGGCTTCCTCATGACTTTTGCTTTTGAATTTTCCCATCGTACTTCCTATTTCTTTTAATTTGCACATTAACATCCTATACCTATCCTATCCCGAGTCTCTTGACAATATTGTTCCCATCAGCACTTACAGTATAGACAGGACAGATGGTACATGTCCCTGTCACAACATCCACTCCTTTTTGGACATGAGATGTGTTGCCTTGGAATGATGTCATAAACAATACAATTTTGTCCCCAATGCCAAATTATTACCTTTAATTATTTTCTGAGCTAAGTAGAAAGACCTTATATCCCCTCTCAGAATATAAAATGCTGGAGTACAGGACCATGTCTTCTGTGTCTCCCCTCTAGCACTCACTGTGATGGCATTCAGCGGTTACAGAATGCATAGGGGATGAATAGCTTATAGAATTAGTCAAGTGGGAGGAAGAGAGGCCTGTTTCCCTTCGTGGATTAGGTCCCCTGATAGCACTAGAGATTTAAGGGGGTAGAAAATACCACAGAGTGGCCACACAGAACTAAACTGGGATTCCAGTAGGTGGTTTTCACTTCCCTTTCTGTCTTCTATTACCATCTCACTCCCTTCCTGTAAGAACCTCTTCTCCCAGTTCATTTCCATTCCCTGGGGACTCCACCAAACACTGATGCAGGGTCCACTTTCTTTCTTCCTGTGGAATCTTTCAGCCCTCCCTTCTAGCCCATGTCCATTCCTTTGTGCCAGCCTCCAGTGCCTAGGAACACTCTGTACTTGGTACTCCCAAGAGCCACTCAGAGCTGGGAAACAGGTAGGTGATTCACACCATAGTCCCTGTTCTACAATAAGATCTCTTGATTCTCACTCAGTCCTGTAGCACTCTGCTTGCTGGTGCCCGGCCTTTGTCCCCAAATTCATTCACTGGCAACTCCAACTCTTGGTAAAAACCTACAGACCTTCCAACCCCTTCATACACGACCCTCTAGATTATTCTTTGTCTTACACCAGCCTATTTGAAGGAATCCCTTCTCCATCCATCTCTGATTCCCTAAGGACCCTAAGGATCACTTCAGCTCTTCCAAACCCCTCTCAGCCATTTTGCCCCTCCCACCTATCTCTAGTCCTCTCTGATACTGACCAACCTGAAAGAGCACTCTCTACAGATCAGAAGAATATTCCACCAAGAGGACACTGCAATTCTAAATACCTATGCACAAAACACTAGGGTGAAGCAAGTTCATAAAAGAAATACTACCGCCGGGCAGTGGTGGCACACGCCTTTAATTCCAGCACTTGGGAGGCAGAGGCAGGTGGATTTCTGAGTTTGAGGCGAGCCTGGTCTACAGAGTGAGTTCCAGGGCTACACAGAGAAACCCTGTCTCGAAAAACCAAAAAAAAAAAAAAAAAAAAAAAAAAGAAATACTACCAATGCTAAAATTATATATGTTGACCCTCATACACTAATAGTGGGAGATTTTAATATTCCATTCTAACTAATAGACAGGCAATTTATACACAAATTAAATAGAAAAAATGCTGGGATTGAATAATGTCATAAATCAAATGGACCTAGAAGGTATTTACAGAATATTTCACCTGAACATAAAAGAATATACCTTTTTCTCAGCACCTCATGGAACTGTCTCCAAAACTAATAACATACTTGTATAAAAACAATTTTTAAATTCATTTTTCCTTCTGGTCCCTTCATTCCATCAATAACAATTCTGAGACTAATTAGTTATTATTAAATGCATAGGTTATAAGCTTTGACTCATTTCCTAACTAGCTCATAACTTATTTAACCCATTTATTCTATCTCTACCACGTGGTTAGTTACCTCTCTTCAGTCCCAGCCACTTCTTCCTTTGCTTCTTCTCAGTATCTCCCTGCTGGTTTATGTCCATCTTCTCAGTCTGTCTCTCATCTCATTTCTCTTAGCTCTCCCTATGTCCCTGTTTTATCTCTTACCATTTCCCAGAATCCTCTCTCTTCCTGCCAGTGCCCCACCTCCTATTTACTGTCTCTTCTCATTGGCCATTGACTTTTTTTATTGGCAGGTGATGTTTATAAGAGATTCTCTCTACATACTTGGACAAAAATCAAGTGTCAACAGATATAAGAAAATTGAAATATCACTCTGCATTCTATGTGACCATTACAAATTAAAGTTGGAAATAAAAACAACAAAAAACTTACAAGCTCATGGAAACGGGATACTCACTACTGAATGAAAAATGGGTCACTCCAGAAATCAAGAAGGAAATTAAAAAAAAAAACACTTTCGAATTGAATGAAAATGTAAACATAACATACTTGAATTTAGGGAACATAATGAAGCCAGTTCTAAGAAACGAGTTGGAGAGCTAATATTCTCAACTTAATAGCACACCCGAAGGCTGTAGAGCAAAAAGAAGAAATAATACCTCAAAAGAGAGGACATTGAGAAACAATCAATCTCAGGATGAAATCAGTAATTCAAAAATATAATGAATCAATGAAACAAACAGTTTATCTCAGAAAAATCATAAGATTATAAACCCTTAGTCAATTTAAGCAAATGACAGAAATAGAATTTCCAAGTTAGCAAAATATGAGATGAAAGTGGGGGCTGGGGGAATCACAAGTCTAAGGAATAATAAAGACATACCTTATAAAAATCTGCACACTATCAAAATGAAAAATCTAAAACAAAAGGATACAGCTTTGATATATATGACCTACTTAAACTAAATCAAACCCAGTTAAGCAATTTAAACCCATATCCAACATCAACCTAACTGAAGAGAGACTCAGAGCATTTCCACTGTAAACAAGAACAAGATAATGATATCCACTCTTCCCATACCTATTTGATATATAGTACTTGAAGTCTTAGTTGGGGCAATAAGACAACTGAAGGAGATCAAGTAGGAACACAGACAGGGAAGAAAGAAGTCAAAGTATCTTTATTTGCAGATAACATGATTTTATATATAAAAGACCCTAAAAACTCTAACAGGAAGCTTCTGCTGCTGATGGACATTTTCATCAAAGTAGCAGAAGGATACAACATTAACACAAAATCAGTAGCCTTTCTATATACAAGTGGGCTGAAAAAGAAACCAGGGACTTTTCACAAAAGCCTGGAGTAACAAGCAAGTGAAAGACTTGTATAATAAGAAGTTTAAGATATTGAAGAAATGCCAGGCAGTGGTGGCACACACCTTTAATCTCAGTACTTGGGAGACAGAGGCAAGAGGATTTCTGAGTTCGAGGCCAGCCTGGTCTACAGAATGAGTTTCAGGACAGCCAGGGCTACACAGAGAAACCCTGTCTCAAAAAACCAAAACAAACAAACAAACAAACAAACAAAAAGATGTTGAAGAAATAATTTGAAGAAGACATCAGAAGAAGAAAAGATCTGCAGAGTCCATATAGTGGATTCATATGGCAAAAATCGCCATTCTATCAAAACAGTCTACAGATTAAATTCAATCCCCATTAAAATTCCAACACAAAAATTGAACACAATAATTCTTCACAAAAATTGAAAGGAAAATTTTCAGCTTTGTATGAAAACACAAAATGCAGGATAGCTAAAAACAATCCTATTCAATAAAAGAACTGCTAGAGATATCACTACTCCCTATTTAAGACTGTACTACAGAGCTATACTAATACAAACAGCATGGTGTTGGTATAACACCAGACCCCTTGATCAATGGAACTGAACTGAATTTGAGATACAACTCCATATACCTATGGACATTTGATTTTTGACAAGTCAGAAATACATAGTAGAGAAAACACAGCATCAACTTATGATGGGCCATCTAGATGGCTACATGTACAAGAATTCAAATAGATTTATCACCCTGTACAGAACTCATCTCCAAGTGGATCAAGGACCACAACATAAGATGAGATACCTTAATCTGGTAAAAGAGAAAGTGAGAAATCGTCTTGAACTCATAGGCACAGGAAAAGACTTTCTGAATAGAACAACACTAACACTAAAGTGGCAGCCTACAGAGCAGCAAAAGATATTTACAAATTGAGGGTTAGTATTTAAAATGTACAAAGAACTAAAAAAAAAACCCTAGACATGAAGAAAACAAATAACCCAATTGAAAACTGGGTACACATCTAGACAGAGTTCTCAAATAATGATACACAAAAGAAACACAGAGCTGTTTAGTATCTTTAGTCATTATGGAAATGCAAATTAAAACTACTTTAGATTTCATCTTACAACACTCAGGATAGTCAAGATCAATAAAATATATGAAAACTAATGCTGGCAAGGATATGGGGAAAGGTAAACCCTTGTTCATTGATACTGACAATGAAAACTTGTACAATCATCTTGGAAATCAGTCTGGTGATTCCCGAGGAGGCTGGGGATAGATCTACTTCAAGATCCAGCTATAACACTCTTGGGCAACCCACCCAAAGGACAACATTCTACTACAAAGACTGTTCAACCTTATTCACTGCTACTTTATTCAAAATAGCCCGAAATTCCAAACAGTTTGGATGTCCATCAATAAGCGAATGGATAATAAAAATGTGAATTATTCCACTGTTAAAAATAAATTATAAAATTTTCCGGTACATGGGTTGAATTGGAAAAAGTTATCCCATGTATGATTACCCAGATCACAAAGAACAAGTAGTGTGTATATTCTCTTATATGCAGATGTTAGCTTTTAAGCCTACGATAAGCATGTTCCAAACCGTGTAACCAAAGAGGTTAGGTAGTAATCAAGGACATGGTATGATCTCACAAGGAAGGGGAAATAAAACATATATTACAGAGAGATGAGAGGAGATGGGAATGAGAAGTGTGGAGGGAAAGTAAAGAGGGACATAAACTAACACTCAAAGCCACCAGAGGGATTCAGTGGAGACCTGTAGAAGACTCTTAAAATATATCATATATAAAAGAAATAGAAAAGCGATCATCAAATAACAGGGGAGACAATACTCCACCTAGACATCTTTTGCCGCCAACTGAACCATCCTGTGTCAGGAATGGCTTACATCTAGTTTAATTGTTGGTCAAAAAGGCCCCATGGGAGCCCCCAAACAATTCAAGCTATTGCGAAGCTACTAGCTCTCCGAACACATAAACATCTCACTGAACACAGAGGCACTGAGTTAGTGCCCATCTAAACCTTCACTGTATTGACTAATTTTCACGGTACTGGAATTTACTCTGTGACTTACCAGAGGAGAAAGGTAACTAATTTTCAACCCAGCTACAAACCTTGCAATCTAACAGTGACCTGTCTGCAAGATATTCTGGAGCAATAGTGACACAAACAATATGGCAGTAACCAATCACTTTCCCACTGACAGAACACAAGATTGAGTCCATGCCTGACACTGTGTGGGCAGCCAAGAACACAAGACTGGTAGGGCATTGATCTATGAGAAAACCAAAAATGTCTGTTCTGCTGAAGGAACAGAGCAATAAAATGACCCCCTGTGACATTCTGCTGCACCTGTAGATCAATGCCCCAACCATCTATCATCAGAGAAACTTCCTCTTGCCGTAGATGGGAATGAAATATCTCACAACACACAGGGGGAAACTTTGAAACACTGAGTCCTAAGGGGATGTCTTCATCATCAAAGGCTGGGGGAAGATATTCAAAAGAGGAAGTGTCAAGAGTGTAAGAACCAGAGAGGTTGAAGGACTCCAAATTAACAGTATTTTTCTGACTCAGCAGACTGTGATGCTCTTATGAACTCAGAGACTGTTAGCAGCATGCATAGAACCTAGGCAGGTTCAAGCAAGAGGGTGTCTCAAGGCTAAGAGGGGAAGTAGACATAGGCTCGCATCCCTAAACTGCAAATATATCTCCAACTGACACCTGCTTACAAAGAAAAAACATTAGTTTTCTTCAATGGATTCTCACTGTATATATTAAACACACTTAATAGTAGGCCTTACACCCCGTACTAGATCGCCAACATAAAATGAACTCAACTATATTTTTATAGATGTTGCTTTGTTTGGACTTTTCTTTTATCTTACTGGTCTTTTGTTTATAGATTATGATTTCTGATTTTGTGTTTTTATGGGGTATGTTTTTTTGTGTGTGTTTCTTATGTTTTTCTCTTCATGTCTTGTTTCCTTATGACTTGTTTGCCTTTGTGTTGCTTTTTTTTAAAGTATCAAAGTAATTTAATTTTGTTTAACTTTATTTATTTACTGATTTTATTTTATTTTGTTTTATTGGTTATTTTATTTATTTACATTTCAATTGTTGTCTCCCTTCCTGGTCTCCCCTCCACAATCCCCCATCCCATTCCTCCCTTCCCTTTGTTTCTTTCTAAAGAGAGAAAGAAGCTCTGGAGTTGTAGGCTTGTGCGGGGGAGGACCTGTGAGGTGCAGAAGTTGGAAAAGGATAGTATGAATATATTGTATGAAAGTTATTTTCAATAATAAGAATAGAAAATAACAAAAACCTTTCCAAAAAGCCCCACTCTAGGCTTTATAGTAAATCTGCTTTATGTTTACCCTTTGATTTAAAAGTTGGCAGTATAATTTTCCTTTATCCCTTGCTGATACCTGATCACATAGAGTTGCAGCAAGGAGTTACCCTGAAGATCTCTGGCCAGAATCTGCACCATGTTATCAGTGTTCAGCCAATTTAATTTTGCAGTTGTTCAGATACCAAAAACAAAATGAAACAAAACAAAACAAAAACAAACAAAACAACCCTTCTTGCACGCATACTACATTATATGGTACCTCCCATGCAAGTGTGCGAATACACAGCGTATGAAACCACATAAAGAAAAGAAGAAATAACTGCAGACTGTGAAATGATTCTGTTGCAAGGATGGAGGGCAAGCAAGGTCTCTGTTCAGAAATAATTAGGTGCTAGCTAGCTAGTTACAATGTATTACACAGTAATACATGTTAACCAGTCAGAAGAAAGAATCTTACTCCTTATTTGCTGTAAAGGGATATGCAGGTTGAAAACTGGCCTATATGTGCCAACACTAGCTATATTTTATAGGATGCTTTTTCTGGTCCTGTTTTGAGCCATCATTTGGCTAAAACAAATGATGTGATTCAAGCATTCATCTATCTAATCAAACCAGAATAAACTCTTCCTGGATGCCAGGTCCTAGCAGAAGCCGGGGCAGCAGGACTGAATCCATGGAAGAAGGCCCATCTTCAATGTACTTATAACTCATGACAATGATTCTGTGACACTAGCCACACCATTAGTGAAATATAACTGCTCTGTATGGTGACTCTAACAAATGATCATAACCAACGGTTGAGGAGAGATGTATCACTTTCCCTGAAGGAAACTATATAAGGTAGGGTGATATTGGAGGGAGATGCCAAAGGTTGGCTTCTGAGAGGCGAAATTTCCACTGAGCTAAATTGCGAGGAGAGAGGTTACGCCTGGTAAAGATGAGCAAACACAAAGGCTGTTCACTGCTTTTCTTAATTTACTTCTGAGGGCAACTAGCCTGATCCCTGACCAAGACAATATCCCATGGCTATGGCAACTGTGTCTGAGTGTGACCTCCTTTATAGCAGGTTTTAAAAGGACAGAAATCCAACAGAGATTGTTTCTCACCTTCAAAGAAACAGAAGTGTCAGCTGGCTAGGCATGCCTCTCATACTGTGTGTACTAACGGCCCCCTGTATTCATGAAGAGTGAAAAACGCCTCCATGTGTCTCAGGGCTGATTATAAGCATGATACTAGGAGACTCTACTAGTCAGTTAGCATAGGACACACAGGCAGACCAAGGTCATCTCAAGGAGAAAGCTTATGTGACAATTGTACCTGTTTCAAGTTTTAATTATGACACATTCCTTCTTCTATACTGATATGCTTTCCCATTTCTTTTTTATAAAAATTTATTTATTTAATGTGTTTGAGGCTTTGCCTGCGTGTGTCTGTGCACCATGTGTGTGCCTGGTGACAAACGATGGCAGAATTGGGTATTGGGACCCCTTGGGTCTGGGGTTACAGTCATTTGGGAGCTTTCCCACGGGTTCTAGAAATTGAACCCTGGTCCCGTGGAAGGTCAGCCAAGTGTTCTTAACAGCCTAACCATCTTCCTTAGCTTCCCCCCGCCCTTTGAAATAGAAAGCTACAGGCACATTGGACCATGGTCTGAACCTTTCCTAAATTTGTAAGCTCTTATTTGACCAACAATAGCACCAAGATTAAATATAAAGGATGCTGGAGTAAGGCTGCCTGGGACCAAATCCTGGAGACAGTGTCGTCTGGCTGTGTGATGTGGAACAGGTTGGATCTCTCCAACATTAGCTAGCTCCTGCGTCTGTAAAGCAGTGGCTACAGTATTAGCGGTGGGAATATTAGGGATGTCATCCATTCTCAGAATGCTCTCCATCAAAATCAGCAGGCAGGCCGCAGGGAGGACAGAAGACGCAGTCAGCGTTATCCCCAGCCCCGGAGAGTCAACCTGTGACACCAGTCTTCTAGGCATCAAGAATATTTGGCTTCATCAGGCATTTTAGCCCTTATGTAACAGATTTCAAAAGCCTTGGGTGGAGGGCAGAAGAGAAAAAAGACGTGGTACTTTTCACACATTCAGTTTTCAGAGGACTCAAAAAGGTGCTGAGAGAGTACACTTGCTTCAATTAAATATTAAAACAATTGCAAAAAATAGAGAAAAAAGAAAGGTCATTTTGCAGATGTCTGGCCATTCAAAGCCAACTTATTTTCTACTTGTTCCCAACAAGGGAAGAGGGGGAACATTTTGAAAGCTCTTGCCTCCACTCGAGGTCACTGCTGATTCCATCTTAATAACCCATCTCTGGGTGATTAATAATTTTTCAGTCATAAGTCTGCAAGCAAAAGAAGCAGTCATCTAGCTCTCCCTGAATGCCTGTAAACATTTATTATTTTATGTCCTTCTGTTCGCCTCTTTCCAAGGCCTGGGACCAGGCTTGTTCTTTTTATATGCCAACAGCAGATCTAATTTGTGTAGTATTGGTTATTCATCTAATGCCCCTCGCCTGTTCCTCGGCAGACTGGCGGCCTGGTGACTGTTTCAAAGCCATGGAGTATTATATTGCTAATCTTTGTTTTCTCAAAGGCTGGCATAGTTCCTGGAACATTGCTTTCCACCGAAGTTTGTTTAAGGGGAGATTAAAATGGAAGGAACTATGTAGAGGTGTCAGAAGCTGTGTTATAGATACAGTACAGAGTAACAAAAGGAGAAAAATTAAGCCCAGTGTGTTAGCACACGCTACTGAGAGTAAAAAGAAAATTAAAAAAAAAATAGTGTTCCAGCTAGAGTTGGGAGGGCTAATGAATACTTATTTCCTATATACTTTTAATAATATAGATGGAAGCGACTAGTTTATTCCCACAGAAATTAAAAAGAGATCCCAGGAGAAAGTCTACTTCCAGCCAGAGTTGGTTGCTGGCTGGGGTCCCTTAGTGATGGACTCTCCATTGAAGAAGTGGGTGAATGCAGTGAGGGTTCCTTGTCCATGTGATGTGATGAAGGAGGCTGGACCCTGGTGCTGCAGGTTTGATGTGCTTGTACCTGGAGTTCATCATGGGTGCCTGAGGCACCAAACTACCGAGCTCATACTCTCCTGGTTGTTTTCAGTCTTGGATTGTTGTGGCATGGTATTTCACAATAGTGAGTTTGATCTGCACTTGTTCAACAAAGACTCCAAATAATCCCATTACAAGCACACACACATACACACACACACACACACACACACACACACACACACACACACACGCATTCACACACACACACACACACACACGCATGCACAGACACACACACACACACACACACACACACACACACACACACACCTCCACTCCATCCTGCACTCATACTTTTCTTACGCATCAGCAGGGTGCTGAGGGTCAACAGAGGAAGTGTGTCTCCTTTCTCCATACCCAGTGAATATTGTTGGTGTTTGTAACTGAGAGATTAAAGCAGGCCCATGGTCCTTCCATATTTCCTAGCGAGGAGGCATCAGAGCAACTGAAGATGGAGAGAGCCTAGGGGGGACTGGGGTTGAGGCTTGTTTTCTGCGATAACAGTGCCTGATAGAAAGCAGCAGCTTCTTGTAAGGAAGACCATTTACTCAAGATACCTCTGCCTGCCCCAAATCTGTTATGGCCAACAACTTACACAAAAATGCAAACTCATCAATGTATAGAGAGTAAGAGACTTCAGAATGCTACATTCTAAACGCCATGTCTATACCACACCCCTCCCTTCAGTGCTCGGGGATCTATGGGAAGAGCAGGTGGTTGGGAAGACTCTAAGAGCCCGAGGTGGTGGATGATGTCATGCGAACGGTGTTTCCAGACACAATAGGACAGATGTATGGATGAATTGTCTGCAGCGATGGTGACAGTATACATAAGACCCACACGAGCCCAAACCACACAAAATCCCAGTATGGAGAGGGGGCAGGAGATGGGCACCAACTCTCACCTCAAGCTGAGGAGCTATTGACATTCGGTTACTGCTGGGAGAGTAAAAGATCAGTTTTTGTTGTTGTTTGTTTGCTTGTTTTGATGTGACTGCTCAAATACTGGCTGCACTTTAAGCTTGGGCCCATGCCCAGGACTAACCAGTCAATGCAAACTGGACTTGATGGGGGACTGAGGAAGGAACACACACACACACACACACACACACACACACACACACACACACACACACATATACAGAGAGAGACAGAGAGAGAGAGACAGAGAGAGAGACAGAGACAGAGACAGAAACAGAAACAGACAGAGAGAAGATGGAAAGAGGGAGAGAGAGAGAGAGAGAGAGAGAGAATGGGTTATGGGGAGGGAGGTAGGAAGAAACCAGGTAAAATCAGGGGGGGAAGAGGAATACAATCGAAATACATTGTATGAAATTCTTAAAGAATAAAAACATAAAAAGGATAAATACAATGGCTGAAGAATTCTGTTTAGATTTGATTTATGGTTGTAGGTCAAAGGCTAAAAATAAATATGCTTATACATTTTATTTCTAATTATTCCTTTACTAACTTAAAGCCTGACACTTAACTAAGGCATAAAGAAATGTGGCCCTGAAGTCTCCATGTAATTTTATACAAATTTATCTGCTCTCAACTGTTCTCAGCAAGTTTTAGAAGGTTGTCTTTCTCTTGTACCTTTGCCAGGTTTTTGAGGCCTCCACATCCTAACAAGGTGCCTTGGCTTAGGATGCAGCCCATCCTTGCACACTTAGCTGGATACTCTCATAAGGCTTAAGGCATCTCAAGAACATTGCAGAGTATTCCATATTTTAGATACACCTCACCTACTCCTTTACCTCAGTGTTTGCTGTTGCTGGTACAACAATCAGGAATTCTCTGAATGGAGTCAGAGAGATGCTCGATGGCTTAGGGCATGCACTGCTCTTTCAGAGGACCAGGGTTCTGTTCAGCACCCGCATTCGTCACAACCACAAATAAATCCAGCTCTGGGACAGCCCAGTGCCTCTGGCTTCCATGGGCACCTATTCATGTGAACATACTCAAATACAGGTACACAATTTAACATTAAAAGCTTTAGAAATAGTTTTTGGATCTCTGTTGTCCTCAGTAGGTTGGCAGGACGATTTTAACAGTCCCATTTGTGTCATATGGCATAATAAAAATTTTGTATTTTCTTCAAAACTCAATGTGAATTCAATTACTTTGAATCCAAGGTTGGGAGGGTTAAGGTAAGCTGGGAGCAAGGAGGCCATGGGCTGGTTGTGTTTACTACTGACCTTAAATAAGAAAAGATGAACTGTCTATTCTCTTCTTGATACAAGGCAAATGCCATGCAGATAATCTAGGTCCTCACCCTCCCACAGGAAGGAAGCACATGACATCATCTTCTCTGATGATCATAGTTTGAAAAGAAGGTTCTCTGGTCTTTAAGATAGGCAGACCTTTATAGTGGATCTAGCATGACTTTTAGAATAACTTCTATTTCCAAAGGTTCAGAGCAAGTACTTATGATTACAGCTTCCTTAATGGAATGATGTTTTTGAGGAGAGGGTATCTTATTTTTAAGTTCTGTGAGAGCTGAGGTGAAAGACAGGTTAGGCCTAAAGGCAGGAAATTTAATCTAAAATTTAGTTAAGTTGAAGAAAGGGCTGTTTGGGGATGCTATTACTATACCCCCATCCAGGTTAGAAAACTGAGATACAGAAGGAACAAGTTTCACGGTGATGTATGAAACTCAACGAGTTCCAGTCAGGTTTACAGTTCTCATTAACAGGTACCCATGATACAACATTAGTGGTTTTAACCTTTTTTTTTTTAAGTTATTTTTTTAACTGATCATTGGATCTGGTTCATTTACATTGCATGTGCAGTACTGTGGAAAAAGTAGTTTGAGAGAAAAGGGGAAGATGAAAGAATAGACAAATATAGCTGGAAAGGAGAGTCCCCGGGCATCATTCACACCTCATTTTATACAGTCTTCAACCATATGTTCAGAGTGGAGCTGAATATATATATATATATCAAAATGAGATAAAGTCCAGATAAGATTGAAGGGGGGGAGTCTCAGGGTATATGCACACACTACACCAAACACACACACACACACACACACACACACCACACAAACACACACACACACACACACACACACACACACACACACACACACACACACCAGCAAGACTCATAGAGATTCTCAAAGACGCTGACCAACATTAGTCCCAGTTTTCAAAGTTAGGATATTTGGAACAGAGGGCAAACATTAAAAAGAGAAGTGAATTAAAGATCATGCATTTACTTAAAGGTACCCTGGCTGGCAAACTACAGCTTTGGAAAGATTAGGTCTATGCTATCGGTATAAGACTGATGTCGATTTGCAGTCTGAAAGTGCTCATTTTTGCAAAGAGGCCTATCTTCAGTAGAAACACAAATGTCTAAAGAAGAGGCAGAAGGCAGGGGGAGGAAATCTTGATTATAAGCCACCAAAAAATTAAGGGTCTGGAAAGATGAGCAAAGCAAGACAAAGAGAGAGGTTCAGAAACAGAACTGGCAGAAGGAAATATCACATGCTAAGTCAAGGTAGCGAGAAGTCTAGAGTGATGTATTCCTACGAGCCGGTGGTGTAGGCACACTGACTGTGTAAGGTTTGGAGGATACAGAAATCAAATAGGACAAGGTTGTAAAGACAGCAGTAGAGGGTTAGGCACAAGCAGGGAGCTGTAGTTGAATATTGAGCAAAAAGGAAAATATTTGAGTTGGACAGAAAGAGAACCTATTGTTTGCCAATGTAAGGGACATTATAAACTGGATCTGATATAAAAGTTCTTATACACAGGTCTAGTGTGTACAGAGAACGCTGGTGGTTCCAGTGACACAATCCATGTTTCTTTCCCATCTCTGACATGTAGTGCCCACACTACTGGGAGCTGTAGCCTTTTAAGCAAACTCTATAGGGTATCCCTCCAAGCATGCTCTTCAGAACAAGATGCTGTAAACAAGTTACTGGTTAGGGAGATTATACCATGAGCCAGAAGACAGCTACACATGGCAACAAGGAGTGAGTTGTTCAGTCTTCCAGGCAGAATCTGAATGTTTCTAAAAGGACATTAGGAATATGGCAGGAGCTGTGACACTCAATGCAGTGTGTGAAGCAGTGAATGAGAAATCCATTGCCTCTGCTGATGTATTTTCCTACACTGGGTATCTGTTTCTGGGTATTGACCCTTTGCCAAACTTTTTAAAAATGTCCCTCTATCTGTCATGAAGCCATAAATATTTTTGCCAAAATCTGCTGTTATTCTTAATCTTTACACTGACTACAGATCTTCTTCCAGCTGTGAAGATCAGGCACATTTGGAAGAATTAAAATCTTATCTTCTTATTTCTCCAACTAAATTCCCCTTAAAGCTAGCCATGTTTTTAAAGCAGGTTCACAATACACCAGTAGTTTAGATTTATTTTAGTTCCTATATCTGGTCATTTCCCATTCTTAACCTTTGTATCCATTTCTATTCTGTAGCTCCCCTGAGAACAGGCCTCCTCTACCCTCAATGTCTCTCACCTGGCAAATGAGCTCTTTGGTTCTTCCTTTTTTTTTTCTGATGTTTTAAATTCATCTTTCTCGGTGACCATCCTACATATGGTCTCTCTGGTTGCACTCTCAATGATATCCTGGTCCTCTGGGACTCTAAGCGGGCTGAAGGACAAGAGCAATTTCAAGAGGAGATCAAGTGCTTTTCAGATACATTTCTGATTTCTGTCTATAATGAGGTTGGCCAGCGTATCAGCCCTGTAGGTGCATATGCACTTTGGGGAAATTATAAACCAACTGAGGAGCAGTAACAAACTCAAAACATTAGCCGCTGCCACTAGAAATAAATGGATATATCAAATTATAAAAAGTATAACTCATCCAGTCCTGGGTAAAACCTCTTTGGGGCCAGGAGATCTATTCAGAGCACTATTTTTAGGAAGCACAAAACTCCACAGCAAGAAATAATAGGCCAAAGACATCAGCAGCAATGGGGAACTGAATGTTAGGTCATCTTCAGAGTCCTGTTTAATGTCATTGGTTAAAACCTAGTCACTTATATCGTTGACCACATTCAAGCGGCTAACATATAGTATAAGATGTTGTCCCCAAAACTAATCCATGTCCCATAATTGATTGACACCCTAATTTGTGGTAGGAACCAAGGGAAGGCACTGGTGCTGCTTCTGAGTCTGTGACACCAGAGCAGGGCCGCCATCTTTAGTCTGGTTAAAGAGAGTTTTACAGTTCTTTGTCTGTTCTCGTATACACACACTGAAAGGACCCATCACTGTGCATGTGGGTTTTGCCTCTCCTTTTGGAAAGCTACATAATAAAAAGAGATTTATCCGCTTTTTTTAAAATCTCATCTGTGCACAGAGTGAAACCTGCTTACATCCTTCTGGCTTATAACACTGCTCTTTCTCAAGTCTTGTGAAGCCAGTGGGAACCAGACTTCTTACCGCTTGCCCTGATATTATTAGGCCGTGGAGTAGGGAGGGGAAGCTGGTATATGCAATCTGTTAGCTATTGTGCAACCTAATGAGGCGCAAGAATAAAGGCTCTCTGTGCAGAATGTTCTCCACATCGAAGGAACTACGATGAGGATTTGCAGATGCCAGCGAATCCCGGGAGACTTTTAAGTAAACCAGTCTAGCTCTTCTGGCTACAGGGGAGAAAGACCCGTCAGTCATCCGGTCAGTACCATGCAGCTTCCTAAATGCCATATAATATCAAAGGCTTAGCACCACTTGTACCGGTAAGTAAGGTCTGCACTTAGATCCAGCATAAGCTAAAGTGACCTCCTCTAAACCCCATAGCTTGTGTGAGTTCCCTATGGAGAAACCCCTGAGAAATAATGACAGCTGACTGCTGAGAGGAGACAAAGTAAGAGACCAAGACTGACAACGTGAAAAGTAAAGAAGTAGACTAAGGAGCCAGACAAAGGCTACACTAGGGGTCATATTTATGTCCCCCACCCCACCCTCCTCTGTCTCTCTCTTTAAGGAGAGCTTTAGAAGAGAGATTCATGATTTAGAGATTTAGGCTGTGGGTAGCTGAGGACTGAAGGCATGCAGATCAGCTAACACAAGCAAAGATGAAGGCTGGACCCCAGAGCAAAGCTATGTGGTCACTGCTGAAAGGATTGCCAAGCTACTGGCAGATGTACTAGCAAGCATAAAGGAGAGTGTGTATGTAATATCAAGTGCATCTTATTTTTAGTAGCAATTATAAACAGCAGGCTCTCTGACTTAAGAGGGAGTAAGAAGGATTACACTTCATAGTAATAATATGGTAGCTTGTTGTGTTGGTTCGTGACTCTGTGTGTGTGTGTGTGTGTGTGTGTGTGTGTGTGTGTGTGTGTGTGTATTCCAGGGTATTGCAGAGAACAGTTGCTACATATTCTTTGGAGCCACATTAATATATTAAATAGTTTAGAACAGAACAAATATTACCAGTGGGTGTAGAGTCTGGAAAAATAAACATTAAAATGATGAGAGACAGTGCCTACATTGAGCCATGCTGGGAGCTATAAATATAAAATATCTAAGGAAGGAGACAGGAGATGTTTCTCAAGTTTAGTCTCCTAAATGCTGTCTTTCCTAAGTAGGAAGTCAATATATGAACTTAGGCCAGTCCTAGGAAGTCAGCATGGTGCCCACTTTCTTCATGATTGTGCCCAGCAGTGTGCCCCAAATCATTGAGGTAATTACCAAGGCAGACAATCTCACATTTAAGTCTGTGCAAAATCACACTGGAAGCTTACACAAGTGCTTCTCTGTAAATGTTCCCCAAGCTCCCATAAATGCACATCCCATCAAAGACTTGATTCAACATGTACTTGATGGGATCTAGAACTGGGAACTTATAAAACAACCCAAAAACTTTAAGAGAGTGCATTCTGGCAAATACAGAGGGTAACAGTGGAAGAGATTAAGTGACCACTGTTTCTGTGTAAGAACATTTTAGTTTCTTCTTTGAGTATGCTCTACTTAATAGTCAAATGCCATGGTCCAGTCACACTTTAAAAAATAATCCAGAATAGATGACAGGGATTACAGGCAGAGATCAGGGGCTGGAGCTGGTTGAGGGTAAGGTGCCCAAGTGATCAGAGTCCTATACCGAACGGCAGAGACTACAGAAGTGGGCGGGAGCTGGCCGTGATTGAGAATAAGATATCCAAGCCTGTGGGTACAAGAACACACAGCTGAGGCTGCTGAACAGGAATCATGCCACAGCTGATCCATGCTAGAATGCCCAGACACAGAGTCACGCCAGAAAAAAATGGTATGAACCAACCAAGGATGTGCTGGGCCTTAGATAGTGGTCTTTCCTGTATAGAGCAGCTGATTCTTAGAGGAGGACTAGGGATAGAGACTGATTTCTGAAATACCAGTCGAACAGCAGAGAATGATATGAATCTTCTATGACTCATTAACATTGAAAATACATCCACAAAGAGAGAACAGTTACTTTAAGAAAGAAATAAGAGAAATTCGATCAACAAAATAAGTGTAGTTCAAGAACACACACACATCAAATAAAAAAAATATTCATCTTTCAAAACTGATCAGTCCCAGAGTCCCGAAAGAAGAAGCTATATCATGCAAATGGCCATACAATACTTTCAATAAAATCATATAAGAAAAATTCCTAAATATAGAAAAAGAATTTTCATTCAAGCACAAGAAGGTTAAATTAAAAATCAAACAGCCATAATGGACATCTACAGAAAATCCTGCCCAAATATTAAGGAATAAATATTATTCTAAGCAACTCATGGTAATTCTTCCTAAATGGATCATATGTTCGAACATAAAACAAGTCTCAAAAATATAGGCAAATGTAAACGACAACCTATAGTCTATCTAACTACAGTAGAATATAAATCTAGCAATGAACAGCAAGAGAATGTCAGCGAATACTGAGACTCATGAAGAGTGAACAAAACACTATTTAATGGTATAAATGGGTCAAGGAGGAAATCAAGACAGAAATTCGCAAATTCCCCAAATTGAAAATGAAAATGCTTCTTCCTTTCCAATTTGTATCCCTTTGACCTCCTTTTGTTGTCTAAATTGCTCTAGCTAGAACTTCAAGTACTATATTGAAAAGATATGGAGAGAGAGGGCAGCCTTGTCTAGTCCCTGATTTTAGTGGAATTGCTTCAAGTTTCTCTCCATTTAGATTGTTGTTGGCTACCAGTTTGCTGTAAATTGCTTTTACTATGTTTAGATATGGGCCTCAAATTCCTGATCTTTCCAAGACTTTTAACATGAAAGGATGCTGAATTTTGTCAAATGCTTTCTCAGCATCTAATGAAATAACCATGTGGATTTTTTCTTTGAGATTGTTTATGTAGTGGATTACATTGATGGACTTCCTTATATTGAACCATCCCTGCATCCCTGGGATGAAGCCTACTTGATCGTGGTGAATGATCGTTTTGATGTGTTTGTGGATTCGGTTGATAAGAATTTTATTGAATATTTTTGCATTGATATTCATAAGAGAGATTGGCCTGAGTTTCTCTTTCTTTGTTGGATCTTTGTGTGATTTTGGTATTAGCGTAATTGTGGCTTCATAGAACGAGTTGGGTAGTGTTCCTTCTGTTTCTATTTTGTGGAATAGTTTGAAGAGTATTGGTGTTAGGTCTTCTTTGAAGGTCTGATAGAATTCTGCACTAAAACCATCTGGATCTGTGCTTTTTTTGGTTGGAAGACTTCCAATGACCACTTCTATTTCTTCAGGGGTTATAGGATGGTTTAGATGATCTATTTGATCCTAATTTGATTTTGGTATTTGGTATCTGTCCAGGAAATTGTCCATTTCCTCCAGATTTGCAGACGATATGATAGTATACTTAAGTGACCCAAAGAACTCCACCAGAGAACTCTTACAGCTGATAAACAACTTCAGCAAAGTGGCCGGATATAAAATTAACTCAAGCAAGTCAGTAGCCTTCTTATACTCAAAGGATAAGCAGGCTGAGAAAGAAGTAAGAGAAATGATACCCTTTACAATAGCCACAAACAATATAAAGTATATTGGTGTGACTCTAACCAAACAAGTGAAAGATCTGTATGACAAGAACTTCAAGTCTCTGAAGAAAGAAATTGAAGAAGACCTCAGAAGATGAAAAAATCTGCCATGCTCATGGATTGGCAGGATTAATAGAGTAAAAATGACCATCTTGCCAAAAGCAATATACAGATTCAATGCAATCCCATCAAAATCCCAACTCAATTCTTCATAGAGTTAGACAGAGCAATTCAAAAATTCATCTGGAATAACAGAAAACCCGGGATAGCTAAAACTATTCTCAAGAGTAAAAGAACTTCTCCGGGAATCAGTATCCCAGACCTCAAGCTGTACTACAGAGCAGTAGTGTTAAAAACTGCTTGGTATTGGTACAGTGACAGGCATGTAGATCAATGGAACAGAATTGAAGACCCAGAAATGAATCCACACTCCTATGATCACTTGATCTTTGACAAAGGAGCTAAAACCATCCAGTGGAAAAAAGATAGCCTTTTCAACAAATGGTGCTGGCTCAGCTGGAGGTCAACATGCAGAAGAATGCAAATTGACCCATCCTTATCTCCTTGCACTAAGCTCAATTCTAAGTGGATCAAAGATCTCCACATAAAACCAGACACACTGAAACTAATAGAAGGGAAACTAGGGAAGAACCTTGAACATATGGGCACAGGGGAGAATTTCCTGAACAGAACTCCAATAGCTTATGCTCTAAGATCAAGAATAGACAAATGGGACCTCATTAAATTACAAAGTTTTTGCAAGGCAAAAGACACTGTCAAAAAGACAAAGCGGCAACCAACTAACTGGGAAATGATCTTTACCAACCTTACATCCGACAGAGGGCTAATATCCAATATATACAAAGAACTCAAGAAGTTAAACTCCAGAGAGGCAAGTAACCCTATTAAAAAATGGGGGTACAGAGCTAAACAAAGAGTTCTCACCTGAAGAATATCTAATGGCTGAGAAGCACCTAAAGAGATGTTCATCATCCTTAGTCATTAGGGAAATGCAAATCAAAACAACCCTGAGATTCCATCTCACACCAGTCAGAATGGTTAAGATCAAAAACACAGGTCGAGACAGCAGTTGTTGGTGAGGATGTGGAGAAAGAGGAACACAGCTGGTGGGATTGCAAGCTGGTACAACCACTCTGGAAAGTAGTCTGGAGGTTCCTCAAAAAACTGGGCATGACACTCCAGGAGGATCCAGCTATACCACTCCTGGGCATATACCCAGAGGCTTTACCTGCATGCAATTAGGACACATGCTCCACTATGTTCATAGCAGCCTTATTTATAATAGCCAGAAGCTGGAAAGAACCCAGATGTCCCTCAACGGAGGAATGGATTCAGAAGATGTGGTATATTTACACAATGGAATACTACTCTGCAATTAAAAACAATGAATTCACGAAATTTCTAGGCAAATGGTCAGAACTGGAAAATATCATCTTTAGTGAGGTAACCCAATCACAAAAGAACATACATAGTATGCAGTCACTGATAAGGGAATATTAACCCAGAATCTCAGAATATCCAAGACACGATTCGCATATCAATAGATTTCCAAGAAGATGGAAGGAGAGACCCCTGGTCCTGGAAAGACTGGATGTAGGGGAATGCCAGGACAGAGAAGCGAGAGGGGGTTGAATGAGGAAAAGAGGGAAGAAAGGGGGCTTATGGGACTTTCAGGGAGGGAGGAAACGGGAAAGGGGAAATGATTTGGAATGTAAATAAAAAACTTAGAAAATAAAAAAAAATAGAAAAAGAAAGAAAATGAAAATGCAACATGCTAAAAACCCAAGGAATACAATGAAGACAATGAAAGCAACCTAGAAGGGGAATTTACAGCTTTAATATCCCATACCTATATAACAATCAGAACTCAAATGCATAACCTAAATTATTCATATATAACTATATGATATATGATATATGTGAACATGTGTGTGAATTTGAAAGGTGTGAAAAAGGTTTGAGGGAGAAAAGGGAAGTGGAGAAATTATGTATTTATTTTTATAAAAATAAAAAAAATTAAAAAGCTACAGACAGAAATAGTTAAGTAAGACAGGACAGAAATTAATACAGCAGAAATGGAAAATAGAAAAAGAAAAATGAAAAGTTGATTCTTTGGAAAAAAATGATACTAGCAAACTATTCTAAGGGATTTCATGGTTGTGATAAAATAAGATAACCAATGCCACCAGGAGAAAAAAGATTTGTATGGTTTTCTCAGGACAGGAGATCAAAGAGCATGAAACTAGAGGCTGGAGTTGATGCAAAGGTCATAAAGGGATGCTCCTTACAGGCTTGCTCCTCATGGCTTGCTCAGCCTGCTTTCTTATAGAACCCAGGACCACCAGCCCAGGGATGACCCCGCCCACAATGGTCTGGGCCCTCCCCCATTGATCACTAATTAAGAAAATGCCCTAAAGACTTGCTTACAGCCTCAATTGAGGCTCCCTCTTCACTGATGACTCTAGCTTCTGTCAAGTTGACATAAATCTAGCCAGGACAACTGACATCATATCAACATGACAAGCAAAGACATCACTCTTAAGCCACAACTTTTTCTTTCTTGTTTTTTCCCAAGATCACGCATTAATGAAAACATCACAATATAAAATATTTTTTTAAACATAAAAAGCCCTACAGATATGCAAATTCAAATACTTGAAGTGCTTTCTTTAAAAATACCCACTTACTTTTAAAATACAAAGTCTCTGTAAAATGCCAAAAATCTCCTTTTTAAGAAGTTTAAAGTCTTTCAACTGGGGTTCGTGTAAAATCAAAAATAAATTAAATATTTTCTTACTTCAAACGGTAAGGACCACCAGAGCACAGTCACAATTAGATCAAAGTTAACTTCAACTTGAACTGTAAATAACTCAGCATCCGATGTCTAGGATCCACTCATAATCTTCTGGGCTACTCCAAGGGGCTTTTGCTTCTTCTCTGACTCTGTCCTCTGCAATACACTCAGCTTCTCTTCTAGGACCCGTCTGGCTCTGACTCTTCTCCGCTGCTGCTGCTATTTTGGTTTTGCTGTTTTGTGTCATCCTATGATGCCGAATGTTAGATGGTATCTCTAAAACGTTGTGGTCTTCTGCACCTGGGCTTCATTTTTACCAATCGCTTCTCCTGATCTCTCTTCAGGTTGCCAAGCCTCAACTTCTCTGCATGACCCCTTCAATCCAGGGCCTTCAATTGCTGCTAAGAGTATACCTTCACCAATGACCTTACCTGGCTTTTCAAAGTGCCAAGACTCAGCTGCTCCCCAAGTCCCCTTCATGTTTTCAAAACCAGCACCACCTGGGCGACTCTCACGCTACCCGAGTTCGTCAGGTCAAGGTAAAACCTTGGCTGCCCCTGGAACACAGCTTCTGCGTGCTGACTCTGAGGAAACACTTTCCAGAAGATTTTGCCTCAGTGATGTTGGTCTCTTCTTAATCACCACTGATTTCTTAGTCCCAGCTGACCAGCATCAATTGTCCCAGTAAAGCAATAGTTGTTAAAGAAAGAAACAAGAGAGAAGGCTTTAATTAAGGAAATTAGAGGTGCAAAGGGAGAGATTTCAACAGATGCCAACATAATTCAGAAAATCATAAAGACATATCTTAAAAGGGCCCACATTTCACTAACTTGAAAATGTAAGGTAAATGAATATATTTCGAGGAATATCTACTGGTTATCTAATAAATTAAACAAGTTAAATAAATAACCTGAACATATCTGCAAAAAAAAAATGAAAGTGGACCAACAGTAAAATGTTTACAATTTTAAAATGCTGAGGATCACATTGATTCAGTGTAGAAATCTATCAAATCACCAATGAAGAGCGAAACCAATACTTCTGAACTCATTGCATAAAATAGGAAAGGAAGGAATGCTTCTAAATACTTTTTACAAAGGTCATATTACTCTGACATTCAAACCAGGTAAAGACATGACAAAAGAAAAAAGAGAGAGAGAGAGAAATTACAGACTGATCTTCCTCATGAATAAAGACACACACACACACACACACACACACACAAACTCAATAAAACACAAAGTGAATTTAAGATCACACTAAAGAGATCATCCATCATCATCAAGTTGACTTCATTCCATAGATGCAAGGGTCGATCAACATAAATCTAAAATGTAATTTATCGTATAAATCGACTCAAAGAGAGAAAATGCAATCATCTCAATAGATACAAAGGAGGCTTTTAATAAAACAAACCACCATCTCTTCGTGATAAAGGTCATGGAAAGTGAAGGCATAGAAGAAGTATATCTCTACAAAATAAAGGCTAGCTAGAGTCAACATCATGCTAAAAGAGAAAAACTCAATGTTCCTATATAGATCAGGAACAAGACAAGGAACACATACACACACACACACACACACACACACACACACACACACACACACACACACGCTGCTTACTCAATACAGCGTGTGAAGTCTTACCTTCATCTCCTTGCAGTAGACAGCAAGTAGCACAGCAACTCCCAACTGAGTGACATGCAGGGGACTAAAGACTGTAGAGTGCTCAGTTCCAAAACAATCATTTATGTCTCACCCAAAGTTCAGGGATCATTGCAGAGCAGGGTCCAAGAGCCAGAGATGGTAAATGACTTTCAAGAGAAGTGTTTTCCAGACACCAGAAGACAGAAGCACACACAAATGCATTGCAATCGTGACAGCATGCATGAGGCCGTGGAAAGCTACAAGCTGGTCAGGCAAAATTGGGGTGGGTGTGGGGGAGTGGGTGGAGAAGAGGGAAGAGGAAGAAGTAATCTTACCAGTAGCTGAGATGCTATTCATATTTGATGGCTACTGGGAGAGGAAGAAGCAGGCTTTTTGTTTGTTCTTTATTGTGATCCCTGCTAAGGTGACTGACTATACACCAAAGCACGCTTCAGTTTCAGGACTCTCTGAGCAACACAAACATGACTCGACAAGAAAAGACAAAAACAGTTCTCAGAGCTGGATTGGAAGGGATGGGGGGTTGAGAGGGCAGCGGGCAGAGGAGTTGAGATGAGTGAATGTGTCCACATATGCTGCATGAAATTCTTAGAGAATTAATGAAAATCAATTACTTTTAAAAGAGAAAATGGAATAAAGGTTGTACAAATGAGAAAACAGCTCAAAATATCCCTGTTTGACATAATTCTATAAATAAAGCAGCCAAAGAGTCCTAAGTCTCATAGAGCTTCTAAATGTTTTCAATAAAGCACAGCATGCAAAATTAATACAAAAAGTAACCATCCTAGATACCAAAGAGAACAAGCAAACAAAACCACATGGAAACAATTCCAATCACAGGAGTACAAAAGTTAACTGCCTAGGAACAAAGGTAACCAGAGGGAGAAAGAGAGGGGGAGGGGAAGGGGGAGGGAAAGCGGAAGGGGAGGGAGAGAGGGAGAGAGGGGAGAGGCAGAGGGGGAGTGGGAGAGTGAGGGGGGAGAGGGAAATGGGAGAGAGGGAGATGTAGGAGGAGAGGGAGGGGGAGGGAGAGGGAAAGGGAGAGGAGGGAGAGGGAGGGGTAGGAGGAGGGGGGAGAGGGAAAGGGGGAGGGACTCTGAAATGAAAATATTATGGCACTAATGAAAAAAATTGAAGAAGACAATAGAAGATGGAAAGACCTCCCATGTTCATGTAATAATATATCACATATGTATGTGTGTCTAGAATATAGGAAGAATTTTAAAAAACAAACATCAAGAACACTGGAGGTGGGGAGGGGAGAATTGGGAGAAGTCATTGGAAGAGAGAGAATATGATCAAAATATACTATTCAAAATATTTAAATTAAAAAGTAAAAACGAAAGAAACAATTCAGGTTTAAAATGACCTACAGAACTAAACAAACTGTGTTTCTTCAGTAAAGAAGAAATGGAAATTACTAACAGACACTTAAAGTGTGCAACATTCTTAGGCATCAGGGAAATCTCACTCTATTAAGAATGCCCATTATCAAAAAGCCAAAGGATTACAAATACTGAACTGCATGGGGAAAGAGAGGAACCCTTCTCTACTGTCAGTGCGAGTGTAAACTAGAACATCCACTTTGGAAATCAGTTTGGAGTTTTCTCAAAAACTAGAAATAGAATTACCTCATTGTTACTATACCAATCCTGGGTGTAAACAAATGGGATTCTGTATTCCACTACAGAGATACTTCTGCCCCCGTGTTCATTGACAGTAACTAAGAGATGCAATCCACCTCTATAGCCACCAAGTGTTGAATGAGTAATGAAAACACGGTACATATACAATATGGAGACTTGCTTAACTGTAAAGAAAAACAAAATGATGAAAATTTCATGTAAGTAGATGGAATAGAAAAATTATACCAAGTCATATGATTTGACTCCAGAGAGGCAAACACTGTGTGGTGTCACTTATATGTGTACCGTAACTTCAAATCTTTAATTTGTGCATCTAACTTGAAACACCTGTAGGAGACATGAAATTAGGAGGGTGCCATTTGGATGCAGGACATTAAGGGATCAGGCAGTGAGATCATGACAGAAAGAAAATCGAGAGAAGACCAGAGGTATAAGGGAGGTAAGTTAGGCAGATGAGGGTGTGGAAGGGAGCACTAGCCAAAGGCATATGGAAACCTACTCCATTGCAACCCATCTTTTTAAATCCCACAATTTATAAAAGAGTTAAAAGGCAGTACCTTACATGGCTGGATAATGCTTCTCTTGGAAACTATGGATTATTAAACAAAATCCAAGTGTTGTGTATAGAACACCTCTAGAGGAGTTATTGGTCAAAGAGGCCCCCAAATCCTCTCTCCTCCCCCCCCACAACAGTTATGCAGACTCTTGTCATTTCTTGGGGTTGCCCACCAGAAACAGAAAACAATACTTTGAAGATACCATACACCTTGGTTACAAGATATAAAGAAATCAAGCTACAACTGAGTTAGAAAGTTCTCTCTACTGGCTGGTTTTCACAGTACCAGAGGTTTTATGAGGGTTGTGTTGGGGATGTGGGCGGGCATCAGTAGTCTTATCCATCTGTGAACCCTATGACCTCCAATAGCAACATGCCAGGCAAGATGTGCCCACTGGTACAATGCTGGCACCCGTTTCTAATTAGAATAGCCTGCTCTCCCAGAGGGAACCCATGACCGTAGACCTGTAAGCTTGGTTAAAAACATGACTGAGAAATTTATAAGGCCTGAAGGGAATTTTTCCATTACTGTTTGGTTAAATGGACATAGCACCAAACTGTGTTCTAAACCTGTATTTGTACCCATGAAAAGACTATGCTGTCATCCTCACCATAAAAGCTACTTTTTTTTGCAGTAAATAGCGGTGAACGCAGAGACTTATGGGTACTCAAGGTGTTAAGAAAAGGTGACCGTCGAAGACTCATCCCTAAAGAAGACATTTATAGCAATGTAAATGTAAATGTAGCACACACACACACACACACACACACACACACATGAATGTGAGAATGGAACCTTCAGACAAAAGAGATTGATAGGTGGGAGTGGGAGATAAAAGAGTGGAGGGTAAGAACAATCAGAACCCACTATAGGCATGCATGAAAATTATCAAGGAACAAATTCAGTTACTAAAGAGGTAACCCAGGAAACTCTCTACTGTCTTTTACGGCTCAAGTTCAACTCAAACCAATATATTATCTATAGTGGGAATATCTACCACACTAAACATATTAATTATTTTAGAATGAGAGGTTATCTTATTGGTTAATAGGATTTTTTTCCATAGCATCACTTAGATATGCCTAGGAGTGGAAGATATCATCCAGTTAAAGAATTTTAAAAATTGGCAGAATGAATAATTACGCATAAGTTCTCTTCTTGTAATCACTCTACCATGAATGAAGTTTGAATATCCACTGGGGTAGTGCCTGGAAGGGCACATGAACTTGTACATCCTTGACTTTGAAAATCCCTAAGCCGCAGCACACGTGCTGTGATGGCGTCATGAGTTTGGCATAAATTTTCCCCATAGCTTATGGATATGGGCAGTTCCTCACGGTGAATCCCAAGAAAGCAAAGCACCCTTCCCTATATAATCATACAGTCCTCTTTACTCTTCACTGAGCACTGGTGCAAATTATTGTACCACCTGGAGGGAACAAACGTTATAAATCTCGTGGAGTTACATAATCATCCGATCCTTTTGTGAAACCGCGGGCATCTGTCTCTTTATTGGACTGGGGGTTATGTTGGTTCACAGAACGACAGGATCTATAAAATACTACCACTGTGATCTACCACTTAAGCTAGATCCTGGCTACCCATGAAGCCTGCTTTCATTCCAAATGAAAGTGTGCTTTTATCCCTGTATTCACCAAAGAAACACAATAAAAATTAATTAGCACCTTTCTCACTCTTGTTCTTTTTTGTTAGAAATCTAATTAGGCCCAAATAGAAAAAGAGTCTGACTATTGTGGACAGTCTCAGTGTGCTGTAGAAAGTCTTGGCTATTGGACTAGGTGGGGGGTGTCAGCGGGACAAAATGGTCTTTAATTTATAGTCCTTTATGAGTGTAAAAGAGAAAATATTTGTTGGGAAAGTCAATTGTGGTTACTGGAGCCAAATAAAAATCATCCCAGTACCTGAGGTATCAATAATTATGCAGGTATGCGTGTAGAAGTGTTTATAAGAAAGATCATGAGAATATGAATTCTCTAATGCAATTTCTATTTATTGAGCACACAGTTTGTGTCAGGCAAATTATACCTTTGAATTTTTATAAAAATTCAGCAAGTAAGTAACTATAAGAATTTTCATTTTAGAGATAAGAATTAACTGAGGGAATTTTTCTCAAGGTTGAATGGAGTGAGATAGATTTTACTATTGATTTATAAGATGTTATATGGGTAGAGTCCCTTGGAATTTAAATCTTTCTTGTAAAATGAGATAATCAAAGCAGAGAAAGAACTTACACACAGGTGTGTAATACAGTATTATACCCTACAGTATATTACAAATATTATATAAACAATATATTACATATATTATATAAACAGTATACACTATAGTATATACATATTATAGTACTGTTACATAATACAGTATATTCATATGGTATGTGAATGACAAAGCTCACATTCTTTTATACTGTTATATTATCTCTTGAAAGTGTTTGCTTCATGTAAATATGATGTAATTCCCCTCAACAGTGAGGGGAATTACAGTGTCAATGTTAAGAGTCATACATGAATAATTAAAAGGAAACCATGCAACAAATATACAGGGCAGCTGCCATCAAATTAAGTGATAACATTTAAGTATTTTTTTAAAGTGGAATCTTATTAATGTTTATTAATATGAAACATGTGCAAGTTGATAAACTATAACTAGATTAACTGCTGATGAAAATTTTGTGACTAATAGAAACTTAAAGAGTTAGAAGTCACTTTCCCTCTCTCCTTTTTTAATTAGATATTTTCTTTATTTACATTTCAAATGTTATCCCCTTTCCTCATTTCCTCGCTGAAAATCCCCTATCCCATCCCTCCTCCCCCTGCTCACCAACCTACCCACTCCTGATTTCCTGTTCTGACATTCCCCTACACTGGGGCATCAAGTCTTCACAGGACCAAGGGGCTCTCCTCTCACTGATATCCCACAAGGCCATCCTCTGCTACATATGCGGCTGGAGACATGCGTCCCTCCATGTGTACTCTTTGGTTGGTGGTTTAGTCCCTGGGAGCTCTGGAGGTACTGGTGTTTCATATTGTTGTTCCTCCTATGGGGCTGCAAACCCCTTCAGCTCCTTGGGTCCTTGCTCTAGCTCCTCCATTGGGGACCCTGTGCTCAGTCAAATGATTGGCTGAGGGCACCCACCTCTGTATTTGTCAGGCACTGGCAGAGCCTCTCAGGAGACAGCTATATCAGGCTCCTGTCAGCAAGCACTGTTGGAATCTACAATAGTTTCTGGGTTTGGTAACTGTATATGAGACAGATTCCCCAGGTGGGGCAGTCTCTGGATGGCCTTTCCTTCAGGAGTTCTGTGTGCAGAAACTCAAGATGGAGACCTTACTTAGTACAGTGGTTCTCAACTGTGTGTCAGGACCCTTTGGGGGTCGAATGCCCCTTTTACAGGGTTCACTTAAGACCACTGAAAAACACAGATATTTATATTATGATTCATAACAGTAGCAAAATTACAGTTATGATCTAGTTATGGGCAGGGATCACCACAACATAACAAACTATATTACAAAGTCATAGCATTAGAAAGGTTGAGAACCTCTACCTTAGTAGGTCAGGTGACAGGAGTACCTTTTATTAAAGCTTCAAGATCCATTTGAGGAAGTATTTTCTCTAAGGGTTTCCTTCACAGATGGTTTAGGGATATCCCCAAAGGAGAGTGTGGACTGACTTTTAAAACAGTGAATCAACCTTATACATTTAGAATGTGGTCCATTTAATTATGAACAATTAAATCTTAATAATGTCTTATTCTATTAAATTGGATAATTTTGTCAAGATTCTTGAATCCATGTTCATGAAAGAAACAGGTATAAATTTTCTTCTGTAAGTTTGGGATAAAGTAAATGGATTTTACCTATAAGAAGTCCTAGAAGTTGATTCCTGGAAGAGCTTGTCAAATTGAATACTGTATTATTTCTGGAGGAAATTCATTGATGAAGTAAGATGGATGACTAAAAGATTATTTTAAATTTCTATTTCCACTGTCACTCACTTTAGTGTATGGCATTTTCTGTAACCTTGTCTCCATGTTATTCAAAATGTTTTTTGATGCAAGACCCTTATAGGTAGATTTGACTTCTTAAGCTCCAAGAGACAACGGATATTTTACTCTGGGTTTGAGATTCTACCTTAACTTTTCTGTAGTCCTAGCAAACATTCTGGGGCAAAACCAACAAGCAAACAAACAGCCCCCAGCGTGTTAGGCTTTCTAAGTTTCAAACTCCCCACTCCTGGACCATTTTTTACCAAGGGTTTTGGTGCGAACTCCTGCCTCTGGCAGTGTAGGTTACTTCAGCAAAACCAGTTGTTTGTCCCAGGCTGAGCAAAAACCAAGAAAGGCTAAAGCTGACAAGGTGGCCTTTCTTTTCTCCAGAATTACCTAGTGAGCTGTTAACCTACACAGCTCTTTCTTGAACTGTGGCAATTTATCTGTTTGGATCTAGTGGTTAAAGAGAGAGCTTTACCCTGCCGGCTGCTACTGTTTCCTATTCAGA
Source organism: Tokudaia tokunoshimensis (assembly GCA_036184795.1). NCBI lineage: Eukaryota > Metazoa > Chordata > Mammalia > Rodentia > Muridae > Tokudaia > Tokudaia tokunoshimensis. Next base: position 105,775,978 of record BTHU01000016.1, on the reverse strand, counting down.
AGCACAGGTCTGTTATAACCGACCTACTGGCAGAAAAGCCCTTTGGTTACAAGTAGCAACATAGCTTAAGAGAAAACGAATTAATTGTTTCTTCTGACTGAAAGGTCCATTTGTAAAGGTGACTGGCTTCAGCTCCGGGCAATAAAACAAAACAAAAGAAAACCTTTCTTGGCTACAACTCAGTTATGCACCTATTCCCGTCTTAGGCATAAATCACACTGAATAGCCTGAAAGGGAAGATTGCTCAGAGCAAAATCCATATCTCATCAGTAGAGGAAAAACAAGTAGATCGCAGACAGCAGGAGCAAATGCCTACAGTTCTTGAGAGCATGCCTACCACTATCCATGCCCTGCCTTGTCAGTCAGGAGTGGCTGCTTACCACTTAAACTCAGCCCTGTACTGCTCACTGCTTCAGTTATGTTGAATCCTGGGCCTTGATAATCTTTTGGTATCCAAGTCAGGACAATTAATGCTGGACTTCTAATAGGCACTTAATGAGAGCTGCGGGCGTGGATGACTCTAGAGTTGAATTACTTGATTGCTTTAAACATATAGGTCAGCTGCTAAAGATGATGGATTTCTTGGTCTCCAACTCTAATGCTATGCTAATATGTGCTATCAGGAGACAGCATTTTTAAAAGCACCATGTTATTGTTGTGTGTTTTATGTAGCATTCCTCTGAAACAAAACAAAAGGAGAAAACAGGGAAGAGGAAAGGATAGCTTGTTAATTAATCCCGGAACCACTTTTTTGCCACATATCTTGGGTTTATCACATCTTCCTTTGCTGTGATATGGTACATCCTATTGCCTTATCTTCTAGGCAGGAAATTATAGAAGACTTCAGTATTGCCCTCCGAGGGAGTAGATTGTTGGTTAAATGGAGCTATATCAGGCAGGAGACTCTTCACGGACTTCAGGGATAGAGATCTCTGACAAAATAGTCAGTACTTTGAGCCTAAGCCTGAAATGGAGCCATAGCCAATAGCCAGGCAGCAGCAGAAGGAGGTATATTGGTAACAGTGTTTAAGCACAAGCCTTTTAAGGGAGCTGATAAATGGTTAAAATGTATACAGTCATAAAGAGCACACTTGTTGCAATCAGAATCCTGATTCTGCTGCTTGAGTGGTCTTAGGCTGGAGATTCCTAATTTGTATCCCAGAGCTATTGTGATTAATTGGAATAATGGATGAGAATGATTACTATTGTGGCAGCCATAACCAATAGTAACTATTGATGTTTTTATTGACGGAAACTTTAGCAATAGAAGCTCCAACTATTTGTCACCGTGGTAATGAGCTGGTGTGGCTATGGCCTACACTTAGTGCTGAAAGAATAATCAGTCTGTTTTAAATGTGTACATGTATATTTGTTTTAATTAGGGTTACTATTGCTATGGTGAAACATCATGACCAAAAGTAAATTCGGGAGGGAAGGGTTTATTTGACTTACATTTCCATGTTGGAGTCCATCACAAAAGGAAGTCAGGACAGGAACTCAAGAAGAGTTAAAACCTAGAGGCAGGAACCTAGAGACAAGAGCTGATGCACAGGCCATGGAGGAGTGCTGCTTACTGGCTTGCTCCCCATAGCTTGCTTAGCCTGCTTTCTTATAGAACCCAGAACCACCAGTCCAGGGATGACACCACCCACGATGGGCTGGGTCCTCCCCCATCAATCACTAATTAAGAAAATGCATTCCAGGCCTTCCTGAAGCTCAATCTTATGGGGACATTTTCTTGATATTTCCTCCTTTTAGATGACTAGCTTGAGTCAAATTGGCATAAAACTACCCAACACAATATTCTTTCTGTCCATGAAAATATTGAATCAAATTGTTTTGAATGTATGCATCTCCAAGGGCAGAGACCATCCCTAAAAGCTAAGACTCCAAATTGTAATGAGGAAAACTGGATCCACACTTCCGTGAATATATAGGTTGCCAGAGACTCTCACAAATGCCAAAATCTCCTTAGAATACAATGTATATAAAATTTTATATCAAATGTACTTTTTATCAACAGTAATTACAAAGAAGCAAAGTGCAAAAGTTAGTGTTTATTTGTTTGTTTGTGTAACCTGCATTAATCTTATCTGCAACCAGTCCTAACTAGAAAGTAGTTGCTATGCAAGCTACATCCAGGACTCAACCCTCAAGCTTTTACTTCTTTCCTCTTTCTCACTTTAACCCTTTCTGGAAATGTTCCTTTCACCTGCCTATTACACATTTGCAATTGTTTTGGATTATATCCAATATAAGCCCAGGACTATGTGAACTACAAACAAAAGAATGCTGTCTCCATTCATTCTGCAGTGGAGGTGTAGGTAGGGAAGAAGTGTTTTATTAATGTGGAGTAAGACATGTGCACAGATGAAGAAGCTGTGGGATGGGAGTAGGAACACTGTCATGACAGAGGTGCAAAGGCATGAGCTAGGTCAAGGCAGTAGGAAGTGTACAGTGATAGGCCATTGACCAGATATGAAGGTCAAAGTAGTAATTAGTAAAAAACCAATCCCAGAAAAGTACACAAGAGAAAATATCAAAATTAAAGGGTCCTGAGTCCACTTTAAGAATTTGGGAGGTTCCCGCAGACTGCACTGAAGAGACAGGTACCCCAAGCTCCCTATCCCCAATATAACATCACTTGGGACACGGCCTGTTGGGGCTTCCATCTGTGCCCGAGAACGGGTCAGTGCTGTGGTCGTCTGGGTGCCAGATCTGCAGGCCAGCGCGTCTGCAGGTGAGCGGCGCCACGGAGAGAGTGCAGATTGCACTCCGCCATCTTTGCTCCAGTGCCTGGGAAGTTGGGACAGCCAGGATCTGAGACAGACAGGCATAATATCGCTTGGGTCTCGGGCGGCTTGTGTGTATGCGGCTCCCAAGTGCGGGGCTGATCTGCAGTAACCAGCGCGCCAGCTCTGCTGTGGGACTTCTGCCTGGCAGAGGGACGCCCCCTCCCCCCCCAGGAGAGATCACTCACCCCTGCACAGGGCAGGAGCCTACCAGCCTCCCTTTGGCGACCTCTGCTCCAGGAATCCACTAGGCTGAGCCTTTGGATGTGCAAGGCCTCCCCAATATAAGATCACTTGGGGCAAGGCACATTAGGGCTCCAAAGTCACTCAGGAGCAGGCAGGCCCCAGAAATCGGTGCCAGGGGAATCCTGGCAATCCGGGGGGGGGGGCAGAAATAGCTTTGCAGGCTCACAGGAGGTCCAACCAACAGCCAGTGGCAGCAGGACCAACTAACATCAGAGGTATCCAGATGGCAAAAGGCAAACGTAGGAATGTTACTAACAGAAAGCAAAGTAATGTGGGACCATCCGAACCCAACTCTCCAACAGCAGCAAGTCCTGGATACCCCACCACACCCGAAAGACAAGATCTGGATTTAAAATCACTTCTCATGATGCTATTAGAGGATCACAAGAAGGACACAAATAAATCTCATAAAGAGTTACAGGAGACCATGAATCAACGGTTAGAAGCCCTTACAAAGGAAACACAAAAATCGCTTAGAGAAATGCAGGAGAACATGGATCAAAAGATGGAGGCCCACAAGGAGACAACACAAAAATCGCTTAACGAGATGAATCAACGGGTAGATGCACTCACAAAGGAATCACAAAATTGGCATAAAGAAATGCAGAAGAATATGGGTCAACAGACGGATGCCCATAAGGAGGCAACACAAAAATTGCTTAAAGAAATGAATTAACGGTTAGATACCCTTACAAAGGAAACACGAGAACTGCTTAAAGAAATGCAGGAGACAATGGATCAACAGATGGATTCCCATGAGGAGGAAACACAAAAATCACTCAGAGAAATGCAGGAGAACGTGGGTCATCAGGAAGAAATCCTGAAAGAGGCAATGCAAAAATACCTTAAAGAAATACAGGAAAATACAAACAAACAAGTGAAGGATCTCAGCAAATCCATCCAGGAACTAAAAAAGGAAGTAGAAACAACTAAGAAATCACAAAGGGAGACAACTTTGGAGATAGAAAACCTTGGGAAGAAATCAGGAGTCATAGATGCAAACATAAACAATAGAATACAAGAGATGGAAGAAAGAATCTCAGGTGCTGAAGATTCCATAGAAAGCATCGACTCAACAGTCAAAGAAAATGCAAAATGCAAAAAACGTGTAACCCAAAACATCCAGGAAATCCAGGACACAATGAGAAGACCAAACCTAAGGATTATAGGTATAGATGAGAGTGAAGATTTGCAACTTAAAGGGCCAGTAAACATCTTCAACAAAATTATGGAGGAAAACTTCCCTAACTTAAAGAGAGAGATGCCGATGAACGTACAAGAAGCCTACAGAACTCCAAACAGACTGGACCAGAACAGATATACCTCCCGTCACATAATAATCAAAACACCGAATGTTCTAAACAAAGAAAAAATACTAAAAGCAGTAAGAGAAAAGGGCCAAGTAACATACAAAGGAAGACCTATCCGAATCACATCAGACTTCTCACCAGAGACTATGAAAGCCAGAAGATCCTGGGCAGATCTCATGCAGACACTAAGACAGCACAAATGTCAGCCTAGACTACTATACCCAGCAAAACTCTCAATCACCATAGATGGAGAGACCAAGATATTCCATGATAAAACCAAATTTTCACAATATCTTTCCACAAATCCAGCCCTGCAATGGATAATAGGTGGAAACCTCCAATACAGGGAGAGAAACAACACCCTGGAAAAAATGAGATAATAACCTTCTTGAATCAAACCCAAAAGTAGATAACCACTCAAACATAAAGATAGCGTCAAGAATGGCAGATGGCAATAATCACTATGCCTTAATCTCTCTTAATATCAATGGTCTCAATTCCCCAATTAAAAGACATAGACTAGCAGACTGGATACGTAAACAGGACCCAGCATTTTGCTGCATGCAGGAAACGCACCTCAGTGTCAAAGACAAACACTACCTCAGAGTAAAAGGCTGGAAAACAATTTTACAAGCAAATGGCCCCAAGAAACGAGGTGGAGTAGCCATCCTAATATCAGATAAAATTGATTTTCAACCTAAAGTCATCAAAAAAGACACAGAAAGACACTACATACTGATCAAGGGAAAAATCCACCATCAAGAACTCTCAATTCTGAATATCTATGCTCCAAATGCAAGGGCACCCTCATTCGTAAAAGAAACTTTACTAAAACTCAAAGCACACATCGCACCGCACACAATAATAGTGGGTGACTTCAACACCCCACTCTCTGATATGGATCGTTCAGGAAAGCAGAAACTAAACAGGGACACAGTGAATCTAATTGAAGCCTTGGACCAAATGGAACTAACAGATATATATAGAACATTTCATCCTAGAGCTAAAGAATACACCTTCTTCTCAGCTCCTCATGGTACCTTCTCCAAAATTGACCATATAATTGGTCACAAATCAGACCTCAACAGATACAAGAAGATAGAACTAATCCCATGCCTCCTATCAGATCACTATGGAATAAGGGTGGTCTTCAATGGCAACAAAAACAAAAGAAAACCCACGTACACATGGAGGCTGAACAATGCTCTACTCAATGATAACTTGGTCAAGGTGGAAATAAAGAAATAAATCAAAGACTTTTTGAAAGTTAACGAAAATGAAGGCACAACATACCCTAAATTATGGGACAAAATGAAAGCAGTGCTAAGAGGAAAATTCATAGCCCTGAGTGCCGCCAAAAAGAAACGGGAGACAGCATACACTAACAGCTTAATGGCACACCTGAAAGCCCTGGAACAAAAAGAAGCAAATACACCAAAGAGGAGTAGAAGGCAGGAAATCATCAAACTCAGGGCTGAAATCAATCAAGTAGAAACAAATAAAACCATACAAAGAATCAACAAAATGAGGAGTTGGTTCTTTGAGAAAATCAACAAGATAGATAAGCCCTTAGCCAGACTAACCAGAGAGCACAGAGATAGTATCCAAATTAATAAAATCAGAAACGAAAAGGGAGAGATAACAACAGAAACTGAGGAAATTCAAAAAATCATCAGATCCTACTACAAAAACCTGTATTCAACACAACTAGAAAATCTTGAGGAAATGGACAATTTCCTTGACAGATACCAAGTACCAAAATTAAATCAGGAGCAAATAGACCATCTAAACCGTCCTATAAGCCCTGAAGAAATAGAAGTTGTCATTGGAAGTCTTCCAACCAAAAAAAGCACAGGTCCAGATGGTTTTAGTGCAGAATTCTATCAGACCTTCAAAGAAGACCTAACACCAATACTCTTCAAACTTTTCCACAAAATAGAAACAGAAGGAACACTACCCAACTCGTTCTATGAAGCCACAATTACACTAATACCAAAAGCACACAAAGATCCGACAAAGAAAGAGAATCTCAGGCCAATCTCTCTTATGAATATCGATGCAAAAATACTCAATAAAATTCTTGCCAACCGAATCCAAGAACACATCAAAACGATCATCCACCACGAACAAGTAGGCTTCATCCCAGGGATGCAGGGATGGTTCAATATAAGGAAATCCATCAATGTAATCCACTACATAAACAATCTCAAAGAAAAAAACCACATGGTCATCTCATTAGATGCTGAGAAAGCATTTGACAAAATTCAGCATCCTTTCATGCTAAAGGTCTTGGAAAGATCAGGAATTCGAGGCCCATATCTAAACATAGTAAAAGCAATTTACAGCAAACCAGTAGCCAGCATCAATCTAAATGGAGAGAAACTTGAAGCAATCCCACTAAAATCAGGGACTAGACAAGGCTGCCCTCTCTCTCCATATCTTTTCAATATAGTACTTGAAGTTCTAGCTAGAGCAATTAGACAATAAAAAGAGGACAAAGGGATACAAATTGGAAAGGAAGAAGTCAAACTATCACTATTTGCAGACGATATGATAGTATACTTAAGCGACCCAAAGAACTCCACCAGAGAACTCCTACAGCTGATAAACGACTTCAGCAAAGTGGCTGGATATAAAATCAACTCAAGCAAGTCAGAAGCCTTCCTATACTCAAAGGATAAGCAGGCTGAGAAAGAAGTAAGAGAAATAATACCCTTCACGATAGCCACAAACCATATTAAGTATCTTGGCGTGACTCTAACCAAACAAGTGAAAGATCTGTATGACAAGAACTTCAAGTCTCTGAAGAAAGAAATTGAAGAAGACCTCAGAAGATGGAAAAATCTGCCATGCTCATGGATTGGCAGGATTAATATAGTAAAAATGAGCATCTTACCAAAAGTAATACACAGATTCAATGCAATCCCCATCAAAATCCCAACTCAATTCTTCATAGAGTTAGAAAGAGCAATTCAAAAATTCATCTGGAATAACAGAAAACCCAGAATAGCTAAAACTATTCTCAAGAGTAAAAGAACCTCTGGGGGAATCAGTATCCCGGACCTCAAGCTGTACTACAGAGCAATAGTGTTAAAAACTGCATGGTATTGGTACAGTAACAGACATGTAGATCAATGGAACAGAATTGAAGACCCAGAAATGAATCCACACTCCTATGGTCACTTGATCTTTGACAAAGGAGCTAAAACCATCCAGTGGAAAAAAGATAGCCTTTTCAACAAATGGTGCTGGCTCAGCTGGAGGTCAACATGCAGAAGAATGCAAATTGACCCATCCTTATCTCCTTGCACTAAACTCAATTCTAAGTGGATCAAAGATCTCCACATAAAACCAGACACACTGAAACTAATAGAAGGGAAACTAGGGAAGAACCTTGAACATATGGGCACAGGGGAGAATTTCCTGAACAGAACTCCAATAGCTTATGCTCTAACATCAAGAATAGACAAATGGGACCTCATTAAATTACAAAGTTTTTGCAAGGCAAAAGACACTGTCAAAAAGACAAAGTGGCAACCAACTAACTGGGAAATGATCTTTACCAATCCTACATCCGACAGAGGGCTAATATCCAATATATACAAAGAACTCAAGAAGTTAAACTCCAGAGAGGCAAGTAACCCTATTAAAAAATGGGGTACAGAGCTACACAAAGAGTTCTCACCTGAAGAATATCTAATGGCTGAGAAGCACCTAAAGAGATGTTCATCATCCTTAGTCATTAGGGAAATGCAAATCAAAACAACCCTGAGATTCCATCTCACACCAGTCAGGATGGCTAAGATCAAAAACACAGGAGACAGCAGTTGTTGGCGAGGATGTGGAGAAAGAGGAACACTCCTCCACTGCTGGTGGGATTGCAAGCTGGTACAACCACTCTGGAAAGCAGTCTGGCGGTTCCTCAGAAAACTGGGCATGACACTCCCAGAGGATCCGGCTATACCACTCCTGGGCATATACCCAGAGACTTTACCTGCATGCAGTAAGGACACATGCTCCACTACGTTCATAGCAGCCTTATTTATAATAGCCATAAGCTGGAAAGAACCCAGATGTCCCTCAACGGAGGAATAGATTCAGAAGATGTGGTATATCTACACAATGGAATACTACTCTGCAATTAAAAGCAATGAATTCAGGAAATTCCTAGGCAAATGGTCAGATCTTGAAAATATCATCCTTAGTGAGGTAACCCAATCACAAAAGAACACACATGGTATGCAGTCACTGATAAGGGGATATTGACCCAGAATCTCGGAATACCCTAGACCCAATCCGCATATCAATAGATTTCTAAAAAGATGGAAGGAGAGACCCCTGGTCCTGGAAAGACTGGATGTAGGGGAATGCCAGGACAGAGAAACGAGAGGGGGTTGAATGGAGAAAAGAGGGAGGGAAGGGGGCTTATGGGACTTTCGGGCAGGGAGGAAACGGGAAAGGGGAAGTGATTTGGAATGTAAATTAAAAAAATAAAATAAAAAAAAAGGAAAAAAAAGAGAGATAGGATTGACAGGAGAATCTGGATAATAGCAAACACTTTAAAAGTTCATGACAGTGTCTCCCATTAATGAGATATTATATTGACATCATCCATAGAGATCATTTCCATCTCTGTTTTTCAGTGCTTGATCAGAAGGTAAAGATATTGACAAAACTGTAATTCTGGTCATGTCTTCATTTTGAAATTTTTGATTTCAGTATAAAAATACCTGTTCTTTGAGAAAAAAAAAAGAATTTGGGATTATTTTTCCATAGAGAGTAGGGAACTGATATTGAACCACAATGAGACATGGTCAGACGTCACATACTCTATCAATTACTGGCTACAGGAGGACACTTAATGGTTGTGGCAACAGGCATTGAGGACAGTTACAAACTTATTCCTACAGAAGCATGTGAACCTGAATATAGGATGACCAGGTTGATTAATGTTACTTTTTCTTATCAAAACAACCCTTAAAAATCCTGTAATAAAACATTCTTTAAAGGTTAGCTTCTCATTGTCTGGTCCATGTTGATCTTGAACTTGTGTATTCAAGAAATCCTCTCACCTCAGCTTCCTGAGTCTCAGGACTACATGTATGTACCACTGAGCGCAGAAATAATTTTAAGAACAAAGTGTAAAGACCAATGAGTCTATATGGTACAATTTCCTTCTCAGAAGATTGTTATGTTATCCTAGGCTCATGTTTTAGAAAACAAAGTCCAAAATGAGTCTATCTTCAATCTTCTAGCCTTTTTGTTGCAGAGAGAATTGGAGAGATATTGTTACTTATTTCTGGAAGTTTCACCAATAGTCTCCTAATGATAGGATCAACCAGAAGAGTTCATAACTTGATAAGCCTTTTGCTGTGAGTCTTCCTGAGACCCAACAACTGACACTTGCTGTCATGGGCTCCAGGCCCTCAAATGATATACATGCTTCTTCATCTGTCTGTGAACATCTCTTCTCTGAAACTGGGCTTCTCTTTCTCTTCTTTTTTTTTCATTTACTTCTAGCTTATTTCCTGATACCTTTATGCAAAAGCAACTTCTCAGACTTCTAGTTTTAGAACTCACATTTTGAAAGCACTAATATTTCATTTTATTCTGCACTGTTTGAGGGAAGCATAATTAACAGTTAAGAGGTATTACGCTCTTAAGGTGGCTGTAGGATTCTTCATCTGCACGTCTTAATTAGGGGTCAGGGAATCGTGACCCACAAGTCAAACCTCTATAAATCTGAACAAATTGCTTCTTCTTCTTCTTTTTTTTTTTTTAAAAAAAGGATGGTGGAGATGCTACTGCAAAAATGTTTCATTAAAAATTCAGCATACCTAAGACAGTGATTTTTTTTTTAATTTTTTTTATTGTCTAAGGTTTTTTTATATTTACATTCAAAATCATTTCCCCTTTCCCGTTTCCTCCCTCCCCGAAAGTCCCATAAACCCCCTTCCCTCCCTCTTTTCTCCATTCAACCCCCTCTCGTTTCTCTGTCCTGGCATTCCCCTACATCCAGTCTTTCCAGGACCAGGGGTCTCTCCTTCCATCTTCTTGGAAATCTATTGATATGCGAATTGTGTCTAGGGTATTCCGAGATTCTGGGTTAATATCCCCTTATCAGTGACTGCATACCATGTGTGTTCTTTTGTGATTGGGTTACCTCACTAAGGATGATATTTTCAAGTTCTGACCATTTGCCTAGGAATTTCGTGAATTCATTGTTTTTAATTGCAGAGTAGTATTCCATTGTGTAAATATACCACATCTTCTGAATCCATTCCTCCATTGAGGGACATCTGGGTTCTTTCCAGCTTCTGGCTATTATAAATAAGGCTGCTATGAACATAGTGGAGCATGTGTCCTTATTGCATGCAGGTAAAGCCTCTGGGTATATGCCCAGGAGTGATATAGCCGGATCCTCTGGGAGTGTCATGCCCAGTTTTCTGAGGAACCGCCAGACTGCTTTCAAGAGTGGTTGTACCAGCTTGCAATCCCACCAGCAGTGGAGGAGTGTTCCTCTTTCTCCACATCCTCACCAACAACTGCTGTCTCCTATGTTTTTGATCTTACCCATTCTGACTGGTGTGAGATGGAATCTCAGGGTTTTGATTTGCATTTCCCTAATGACTAAGGATGATGAACATCTCTTTAGGTGCTTCTCAGCCATTAGATATTCTTCAGGTGAGAACTCTTTGTTTAGCTCTGTACCCCATTTTTTAATAGGGTTACTTGCCTCTCTGGAGTTTAACTTCTTGAGTTCTTTGTATATATTGGATATTAGCCCTCTGTCGGATGTAGGATTGGTAAAGATCATTTCCCAGTTAGTTGGTTGCCACTTTGTCTTTTTGACAGTGTCTTTTGCCTTGCAAAAACTTTGTAATTTAATGAGGTCCCATTTGTCTATTCTTGATCTTAGAGCATAAGCTATTGGAGTTCTGTTCAGGAAATTCTCCCCTGTGCCCATATGTTCAAGATTCTTCCCTAGTTTCCTTTCTATTAGGTTCAGTGTGTCTGGTTTTATGTGGAGGTCCTTGATCCACTTGGAATTGAGCTTAGTGCAAGGAGATAAGAATGGGTCAATTTGCATTCTTCTGCATGTTGACCTCCAGCTGAGCCAGCACCATTTGTTGAAAAGGCTATCTTTTTTCCACTGGATGGTTTTAGCTCCTTTGTCAAAGATCAAGTGACCATAGGAGTGTGGATTCATTTCTGGGTCTTCAATTCTGTTCCATTGATCTACATGCCTGTTACTGTACCAATACCATGCAGTTTTTAACACTATTGCTCTGTAGTACAGCTTGAGGTCCGGGATACTGATTCCCCCAGAGGTTCTTTTACTCTTGAGAATAGTTTTAGCTATTCTGGGTTTTCTGTTATTCCAGATGAATTTTTGAATTGCTCTTTCTAACTCTATGAAGAATTGAGTTGGGATTTTGATGGGGATTGCATTGAATCTGTATATTGCTTTTGGCAAGATGGTCATTTTTACTATATTAATCCTGCCAATCCATGAGCATGGCATATTTTTCCATCTTCTGTGGTCTTCTTCAATTTCTTTCTTCAGAGACTTGAAGTTCTTGTCATACAGATCTTTCACTTGTTTGGTTAGAGTCACACCAAGATACTTTATATTGTTTGTGGCTATTGTAAAGGGTATCATTTCTCTTACTTCTTTCTCAGCCTGCTTATCCTTTGAGTATAGGAAGGCTATTGACTTGCTTGAGTTGATTTTATATCCGGCCACTTTGCTGAAGATGTTTATCAGCTGTAGGAGTTCTCTGGTGGAGTTCTTTGGGTCGCTTAAGTATACTATCATATCGTCTGCAAATAGTGATAGTTTGACTTCTTCCTTTTCAATTTGTATCCCTTTGACCTCCTTTTGTTGTCTAATTGCTCTAGCTAGAACTTCAAGTACTATATTGAAAAGATATGGAGAGAGAGGGCAGCCTTGTCTAGTCCCTGATTTTAGTGGGATTGCTTCAAGTTTCTGTCCATTTAGATTGATGCTGGCTACCGGTTTGCTGTAAATTGCTTTTACTATGTTTAGATATGGGCCTCGAATTCCTGATCTTTCCAAGACCTTTAGCATGAAAGGATGTTTAATTTTGTCAAATGCTTTCTCAGCATCTAATGAGATGACCATGTGGTTTTTTTCTTTGAGACTGTTTATATAGTGGATTACATTGATGGATTTCCTTTTATTGAACCATCCCTGCATCCCTGGGATGAAGCCTACTTGATCTTGGTGAATGATCATTTTGATGTGTTCTTGGATTCGGTTGGCAAGAATTTTATTGAGTAGTTTTGCATCGATATTCATAAGAGAGATTGGCCTGAGTTTCTCTTTCTTTGTTGCATCTTTGTGTGATTTTGGTATTAGCGTAATTGTGGCTTCATAGAACGAGTTGGGTAGTGTTCCTTCTGTTTCTATTTTGTGGAATAGTTTGAAGAGTATTGGTGTTAGGTCTTCTTTGAAGGTCTGATAGAATTCTGCACTAAAACCATCTGGACCTGTGCTTTTTTTGGTTGGAAGACTTCCAATGACAACTTCTATTTCTTCAGGGCTTATAGGACGGTTTAGATGGTCTATTTGCTCCTGATTTAATTTTGGTACTTGGTATCTGTCAAGGAAATTGTCCATTTCCTCAAGATTTTCTAGTTGTGTTGAATACAGGCTTTTGTAATAGGATCTGATGATTTTTTGAATTTCCTCAGTTTCTGTTGTTATCTCTCCCTTTTTGTTTCTGATTTTATTAATTTGGATACTGTCTCTGTGCCTTCTGGTTAGTCTTATTGAAATTTAATGAAAATGAAGGCACACATACCCTAATTTATGGGACACAATGAAAGCAGTGGTAAGAGGAAATTTCATAGCCCTGAGTGCCGCCAAAAAGAAATGGGAGACAGCATACACTAGCAGCTTAATGGCACACCTGAAAGCCCTGGAACAAAAAGAAGCAAATATACCCAAGAGGAGTAGAAGGCAGGAAATCATCAAACTCAGGGCTGAAATCAATCAAGTAGAAACAAATAAAACCATACAAAGAATCAACAAAACGAGGAGTTGGTTCTTTGAGAAAATCAACAAGATAGATAAGTCCTTAGCCAGACTAACCTAAGACAGTGTTATAAGTGTGCTACACATTTCATTGCTTTTAACTTTCTTCATTTTTTCAGTCTCAATTTCTAAAGAGCTAACAATATTTCCTCAAGGAAAAGAGTATGCCTATAGTCTCACTGAACTCCCTATCTCTTCTTTCTAGGTTCCCTATCTCTCATTGTTTCTATCCATGTCAACTGCCATATTAGCTTTGTCTCTCAAATTTTCCCTCCCTTTTCTCTGTTTATTTGACAGATAATATCTGCATACATTGTTACTGTGTGATATTTTGTTTTATATGCATGCTATGAAGTATATAAATCCAGCTTTCCTCAAACACTTATGAGACAAGTTGCTTGAAACCCATTTTTTTTAGCAATAATCCAGTACACAACAGCTCATTCACTATATACTGTGTTGTAGCTACCATGATATATATCTTGGCGTTCCCCTAACTGTAATTTTATAGTGTCTGGTAAGCATCACCCCTTGTCAGTCCTTCTATCTTCTAGACTATAAGAACCACTGTTTCTTCTGATTCCATGATTCCCAATCGTGTGTCTCTTTATGCCTGGCTTATTTCTCTTAACAGAATGACCTCCAGTTCCATCCATGTTCTTGTGAATGTCAGAATTTCATCTTTTCATAGTTGAATAATATTTTACATCTTTACCCATTTGTCCATTGATGGACACTTTGTTTGCTTCTATGTCTTAGCTACTAAAAACAGAGCTGTAATGAACATCAGAATGTAGTTAACTGTTTGAATATTTCATTTCTTTAATTACCTCATAGGGTGCGGCTGCCTGACTCTGTGGTAGTTCTTGTTTTGAGGAACACATTTAATGCTTTCTATATGGCTGTACTGATTTTTATCAATAGTGCAAAAACTTCCTTTTCTCCACATACTTACAGATGTTTCATGATTTTTGAATATTTATCTACTTACTTGTTTATAGATTTGTTTAATTTTATTTTATGGTGCTTGGTGTTCAACCCAGAGCTTTGTACATGATAAGAACAAACTATACCATTGAGCTATGCTCAACCCACTTACATTTTAGTAATATTCATCCTAAGTGGTGTTATGTGAAATCTTATTACAGTTAAATTTAAATTTCACTGATGATCAGTGTTATTGAGCATTGTCTTCGTACATACCCTTATGTACGAAATTTCTGGGAAGTGTCTCTTTGGGACTGATACCTTCACATTATTCTGACAAAATACCTGCCAGAAACAACTTGAGGGAGAAAAGACTTATTTTGGTTTATAGTTTTACAAGACCTTTTGCATCATGTAGGGAAAAGAAAGCCGTGGCTGATCATCTCAGTTATGGTGGAGGGAGTATATAATAGAGTAGTACGTTCACATCACAGTGGACCAGGAAGCAGAATATGACGCAAACTATAAACTTCAAAAGTCAATACCCAGTGACCTATTTTTCCACCTAGGCCCTACCTCTTACGAGCCATCAGCCTTTGGAACAGCACCACTTGCTAGCACACATTTAAACTATGAACCTCTTGGGACATTTCAGATGCAAGTAAAAGCAGGAGCCTTTGTCTGATTTTAATTGGATGGCTTGTTTTCATTCCACTGTGTTGAACTCATCATAGTCTCGAATGTCAGTCTTAGCGGATAGATGATTCCCAAAATGCTTGTCCAGTGTGTAGATGGTCCCTGGGCCCTATTGATTGCATTCTTTGCTGTATAAAGGTTTTATAAATGGTATGATTTTATTTGTCTATCTTTGTTTTGTTGCCTGTATTTATCAGAAGAAACATGACACTGTCCAGAGTAATGACACTCATATTTACTCCAATATTCTGAAAGTCACATAATTTTAGCCCTTAAATTTAAATCTTTCATCAGTTTTGAATTTATTGTTTCATATAAGGATAGAATTTAATTCTTCTGGGTATAGAAATTCAAGTTTCCTCTTTTTTTTTAAGGCTGTCATTTTCCTATTGTGTATTCTTAGTATCTTTTTCAGAAACCAATTGGTTGTAACTGTGTAGCTTTATTTCTGTGCCCTGCTCATGTTCCATTAGTCAACTTGTTTTGTTTTGTTTTTTAACGCAAGAACCTTGACGTTTTGATGATCTTAGTTTTCAAATATTTTTATTTCTCATCCTGCATAAAACTCAACTCCAAATGGATCAAATACTTCACCTAATACTTAGTTCCCTGAATCCAAGAACAGAAATTAAGGAATATACTTGAAGTAATTGGCATAGGAATGGCCTTTCTGAACAGGACCTTCCTGCCATAGGCATCAAGACAAAAATAAGTAAATGCAACCTCACAAAACTAAACTGCTCCTGTGCCAAAAAGGACAACACCACTCAAGGAAGAGGCAGGCTGAAGAATGGGGAAACACTTCACCTGATATACTTTTGACAGAGAGTTAGTGTCTAGAATACACAACTCACTTTACATCAAGAGGTCAGACAACCCAGATTATAAAGTCAAGGAGAATGATATTTCTTTGTGCTTCCTGTTTAAGATTGCTTTGGATGTATGAGCTAATATCTCCACAATGATGGTCATAAGCAAGATTTAACCATTGGTAGGATCAAGAGGAGAATCATAATGAAGGCTGAAAAGCCAAGACCTTAACATTTTTTGCTATGTAAACTCTCCATCCCATGAGAGAAGGAACCTTACCTTTCCTGTTGATTCTCTTGTGTCTCTAAAACAGTTTTTATGAGTAGACAGTATCTAGAGATAGATGAAGGGCTGAAGTGAACCTCACAGGGATGCAGAAGTCTAGGGAGGGAAGGAAGAGTGAATGTCGGGTGCTTATCCTTCACCAGAAGCTGTTCCTCTGGCCAACAGTCAGTGATTAGTGAGAAAATAATTGCATAACACGGGCAAGGATAACTGGGGTCAACTGGCGTTAACAGCAGTTCAAGATAACAGTGGGGTAAAAATCAGGGGATTCTTTATCATAAATATGATCTAGGCCCACTCCTAGTTATACTAGGAGTTTAGTGACTCTAGATACTACATAGAATGTTATTTGCTAATTAGCACATAATTACAGGTATATTCCAGAAGTGCAAGGAATTAAATGCTTTCTATACATACTCTGCAAATAATGTTCCCTATCCTCTTTGTGTTTTAACATTGTCAATGTTTTGAAGTTCTTAATTCAACATAAGCTTAGTAAGTACATATCTGATACCACACATTCTGCAATGGATGGATCAATACCTTTAAAAGAAAACAGTAACACAGCATGGCTATTACCTTTCTGAATAAATACCACTCGAGATATATATTCAGAATGGCAATTTGATGGGTGTCAAACATGGCGAGAGAGAGAGACGGCATTTGCAAATAGTGGGACTGTGATCTCATCCAGCAAAAGATGTATTTACACAGATCTTAGAAATGACTAAACTGGAATGTTTCATACAGTAAATAGGTGGTGCACTTATTAGGCAGAGGAGACTAAGGGGAGTCAAACATGTTTTGGAAACAAGGAGTTTGGGGCAGTAGAAAAGATGAGATAGAGAAGATGTTCAGGGACACATTTGTAACATTTAATCGCCACAAGCACTGGGAAGTCATTCGAGGGGTTTCGGCAAGAAAAGGCATCATGCTATATTTCAGAAAGATTCTCAATCAACTTTCTGCTCTCTGGTGAGGAAATTTCTCGAGATCTATCTAACTTTATGCTTTCATACTTTCTTCGCTTGTGGCTAATATCAGGAACCTTCTCTGATAGTTGTCATGTATACACAATGAAATAGTGTTTGTAAAATTCTCAAAACAAAGCCAAAACCACATCTGATGTCTCTTACTATTATGTTCAACAATGAGAATGTCATTTTTGGCCTATTGTTCGGGCATATTTAGGGGAGAGCATGGTGCACCAACAGAATCATTGTGAGGTCTTTGGGTGCTGTTGCTATCAAGACCAGGTGTTAAGAAGATCTGGGTGTCAGGAGCCCAGTGCATGTTAAACAAGACAGGAGGCTGTTTAGAAGTTTCTAGAAGTTTATGCAAAGTAGGCCCTTTCTCTATTTCCTAAGCCAACATATTCTATGCTACCTTTTCTTCTTTAGGGTGGCCTCCTATAAAGCGATTTAAAAGACATCTTATCTGTTGAATTCATGGATCATCTTTGTTAAACTTCCTCTAGCATTTTCTGTCACATAGCTGTCTCTGAACATGAGTACTGAAATTCCAGGGATCATGATAGCACATCAAAGATACTTCTTTAATAGATGGAAAACTGACCTAGAATTATGTCTATATTGTATTTATAAGTGATGTGGCTTTCTGGATGTTTAAGTGCCAATATGGCAGTTTTTTTAAAGGAGGAACAGAAGAATAATAGAGAAAAAAATAGAAGAGAAAAGGAAAACTCTTGATGCCCTGCAATGCTAAATGCCAATTGCAGCAATCAACTGCACAGAGGCCAACTTGGAAATAGTTATTATTGCTCACCCTCTGCAACGCCCTCAACTGAGAAGTGATTTCATCGTATTGCTCGTCTAGACCATAGTTCTGAGAGCAGTTCCCTGAGACGATTAAGTTTCAAATATTATATCTGGATCCAACCCATGTGCATTGGAACATCTCACCACTCCATCCTGCAGCAAAGTGCCTCTTGCATGGCTTCCAGGGTCTTCCCGCATCCCCCCTTTTCTGGATTTACTGGGTGGTTTGTTCTCAAATAGGTGACAAGTGATTGCCCAGATTCTTAACTTGACAATGTCAATGTGGAATAGATTTTGATCAAGTTTTATTTTGTGTAGAAGAGAAGCTTCTGGGTCAATAACAGGTAAAGTGTAAAGTGAGATTGTAGACAAGACTGCATGTCCCAAGAATTCAGTCCAGTGGAGCCAACCATGCATGGCTACATGATGTACTTTGAAATAAAATGCATGTCTTACTTATAGGCCATAGATGAAATGGACTTGCAGTAGGGCCATTAACTCATACATTTAAACATTTCTTCACTAAAGAATGTCAAAGGAAAGTTATCCCATCAAAGAATTTTATTTTTCTTCTTCAGTTTCAAAACTAGTCTCTTCTTATGCTATTTATTTTGAATACATAATCAGCAAGTACCTCTGATTTTAAGAAAACAATATGCAGGAAACTTTTTATAGTGCTGGGAAGACTAATATTTAATGTTTCTGCAACATGGTTTATAATAAAACACACAGAAAACAACCTACACATTTAGCCAAAGAAAATGGTTAGATAAATGATGTTCTATTTGGATAATCAACTACTATAAAACCACTACAGTGCTTATGGGATTTTCAGTGATGGCAAAAATATTTGTTTTGTAGTGTTAGAAGAAAAAATAGTATGCAGAACTTTGTTCTTACCTCTTATAATTCAAATTATTTTTAATTATTCATGAATAAAATGTACTGCTAACAGTGATCGTGTCTGAATTAGGAAACTAAGAATGTTTTTATCTTCTTTAAATATGCCATTTCTTTTCAAGTGTTACATAATAAACATATATAACTTTTATTATCACAAGATGAAACCACCGAGCTCTCATGTTTGTCCTTTAGTAAGAAAATTCTCCATCCCATACTGTGTTGTCTTTAGCTTGAAGTCAAAAGAAAAACAAATAGCTTTCCTTGGTTTTAGAATCTATGGTTTAATGGGAGAGACAAATATGGCTAAAATATCAGTCTAACAATGAAACTGAAAAAGTGTTTGCTATATACTACTACCACTGAAAGAGTTCAGAAGTTTGGGTTCTGTGAAGGCTCAGAGGCGAGGATGCTGCTTGGGGACGGACAGAGAAGGATTGCATAAGAGAACAAAGGCAAGGTCAAATACTAGAACAAAGCATGAGGATGGCTTGTGTTTACCTTATAATTTAGGACTCTCATTAGAAAAGAATTTATACCATATATAATACATAAAAGATTCAGTTATACATACAAAAGGCATTTTATGTGTTTAGAACAAAAAATGACATAAAATAGGGAATTAAGAGTTCCCAAAACATAGAAAGACATGGACAGAGTCAGCAACTATCACCTGGAACTTCAAATCTCCAGAAAACAGTGATGATTTCATGGCTCCTCTACTCGTCTTTATCAAGTGCATCTTGGTTACTTTCCTAGTGCTGTAACGAGACACCACAACCAAAGCAACTTATAGAAGAAGTTTATGGAGTCTTATGCTTTCAGAAGGTGAGCCCATGGCTATCGTGGCAGGGAGCATGGCAGCAGGAAAGGCACTAGAGCAGTAGATGAGGTCTTACATCATGATACAATGACCACAAGGCAGAGAGAAAGAGCTGACTGGGAATGGCCTGGGTTTGGAAACCTTAAAAACCCATCCCTGATGAGATACCTCCTCCCACAAGGCCACACCTCCCAATCCTTCCCAAATAGTTCTACCAACTGAGAGCCAGGCCTTCAAAAATTTATGTCTATTGGGTCATTCTCATTCCAAATCCCATATTCCACTCTCTGGCCTCAAATAGGTTTGTAACCATGTTATAATGCAAAATGCACTTAGTTCAACTTCAGAAGCCCCCGTAGTCTTTCACAATCTCAGCATATTTTCTTTTGTTGTTGTTGGTGGTTTTTTGTTTTTTGTTTGTTTTTTTGTTTTGTTTTTGTTTTTTGAGACAGGGTTTCTCTGGGTAGCCCTGGCTGTCCTGGAACTCACTCTCTAGACCAGGCTGGCCTCGAACTCAGAAATCCGCCTCCCAAGTGCTGGGATTAAAGGTGTGCGCCACCACTGCCTAAAGACTTATTTATTTATTATATGTAAGTATACTGTAGCTATCTTCAGACACACCAGAAGAAGGCGTCAGATCTCATTACGGATGGTTGTGAGCCACCATGTGTTGCTGGGATTTGAACTCAGAACCTTTAGAAGAGCAGTCAGTGCTCTTAACCACTGAGCCATCTCTCCAGCCCCTCAGCATACTTTCAAAGTTCAAAGTCTCTTCTGAGACTCAAGGGATATCTGATTTGTAACTCTCTATAAAATCAGAGAGCAAATTATATACTTCCAACACACAGTGACCCAAAATATATAATCATTATTATTCAAAAAAGGAGAAAGGAGACTATAGTCAGGAAAGATTGGACCAAAGCAAGACAGAAACCCAGCAGGGAAAATACCCAAATCCTGTAGCTCCATGTTTGAGGTCAAAGGGCTCTTCCCTTTCTGCTTTCCTGACTGTAAAACATTCTCTCTCTTGGGTGGTTCCACTTCCTGTGTGCAGCTCTCCCTGGAGACACCCCACAGCTCTAGCATTTCAATCATTCTGGGTCTCCAATGCAATCCAGGTTTCACCTCACAGTTTCATGCACTAGCCTCTCTAGGCCTCCACGCAGGGAACTGTCCTACCACAGGACTGCCTCAGTGGTTCTCCTAAACTTCTGAGGAAGGTTCCATAACCCGTTTCTTCCTGTATCCTTCCTGACTCCAAAGTCAGAACCATGCAACTGGTGCACCTTGGAGTTTGGCCTACTGTAACTGGTGCACCCAAGCCCATCTTGCCTGCTTGGAGTAGACCCTGATCCCTCCTTGAATTATATTTTTATGAGTTTTCTTTTGTAACGCTCCTTATGAAGAGATAGTTTCTTAGGCCATTTTGGCTCACAGATTTCAGGAATAGTTGGGCAGGGTCCTGCCATGAGGTTTCCATCCCCTTTATTCCCTCACACCTTATTTCTTTCAGCACAGACTGTGGCTCCAGTGCTAAATTTTCTGGTGTTCTTTACCTGCTCAAACTGCACACTTTGTATTTTGTTTTGCCCTGCTTGCTTTTTTCAAATTTTATTTTATATCTGTGTAAGAGTGACTACTAATCACTGCACAGTTGAATCAACATAAAGCTGTATTGAAATCTCCTCTACCAATGTAAATAGTTCAAAACTTTTCAATTTAGCCTCAGGCAGGTTCTTTGAATAAAGGCAGACAAAGCAAAGCAAAGCAAAACGAAATAAACAGCCACATTCCACTCCCCAAATAACAAGATTGGTCTTTAGTCCAGCTGCTATTAATGCTCCCCTCCAAAACCTCTTGACCAGGACCTCTGTAGTCCGTAATTTACTCATTCCTACTGTCTTCCATGCTCCAACTAGGATGGCCCATTAAGCTTAGCTTAGAGCATCCATCTGTACTCCTAGTCCAAAGTCTTCTACACTCCTCCAAACACCAGCATGGTCAGGCCTGCCATAGCAATAATCTACTCCCCAGTACCAGTTTCCACCCTCGTTACTTTTCCGCTGCTGTAATGATTCACCATGTCCAAGGCAACTTATAGAAGAGAGAGTTTATTGGGGTTTCAAGGAGTGAGTCCATGACCATCATGGTGGGGCACCCGGCGGCAGGCAGGCATGACACAGAAGCTGTAGATGAGAGTTCACATCTTGAAAAAAAAATAATAATGTGTGTGTTTGTGTGTGTGTGTGTGTGTGTGTGTGTGTGAGAGAGAGAGAGAGAGAGAGAGAGAGAGAGAGAGAGAGAGAGAGAGAGAGAGAGAGAGAGAATTAACTAGCTTACTGGGGTGGTGTAGGCTTTTGAAACTTCAAAGCCCACTCCGAGTATCACATTTCCTTCAACACAGTCATACCTCCTAATTATTCCTAAACAATTCCACCAACCATTCAAATTTATGAGCCTTTAGGATCCATTCTCAGTCAAACTATAATGTGAATGAAATATGAGTACCACAAAGCTTCTCCCTGGAAAGTCCTGATCTTCCAACAGAACAAGAAGAAAATGACCTCCTCAACCCTTCAATCCAGATTTTTTTTTATATCCTCAATTGGTCATTGGATAAAAGGCAAAATCTTGCATTGACAAGAAGCCATTTCAAGATGGCTCCAATATCAAATCATTGATTCACACTCTACAGTTTAATGTTCCAGTTTTTAATACATTATTATCAAAGGGTATTATGTCCAGTCTATAAGTAATACATAAGTGCGAGCCAAAAGAATTTGAGATATTGTACAAAACCATTCTAGTCTTAAACACTTGAAATGTGTATAAAAATGATTATTTAGAATAATGAAATCAAAACAATGTGGGGTCATTAATGGACCTTGTAGAGAAAAATAGCAGAGATTATATTTAGTATATAAGGGTCAATGGTATCAGGAGGGAGATAGCTAGAATTCAGATCTCTCTGTTTGGCTCTGATACTTTTATTTTTAATAAAATTGTAAGACATGAAAGAATTGTCATCAATTCACAACATAGTTTTCTTTTTAAAATTACATTTCTCTTATAAAAATCCATGGTAAAGAGCTTTATGAATATAATAAGTCCAAGATTACTTTACCAGTGGCCTTGTTTCAGGTTTTCTCCAGCATCCTGGACAATCCCCCCCCCTCCCGGAAATTTGTATTCTTTCAAATATCCATGAAGATTAAATACATGAGTGGGGTTTTAAGGTATTTTCTGAATAGGCAGGAGATTTGTCCTGATGGAGGGCCCTATGAAATGCTCTTCATTTTAGGTCATGACCTCAGAATGGCTTCCATATTAATTAAATAATCAATAAGTAGCAGGTTTGTGGTTTAAATGGGTTGGGAAGAGTCTATATCTCCCTTTCTCTGACTGCTCTGTGTGTGGGCTTTGCAGTTACTGTCCATTCAATCTGTATTTTTATCTGCTGGAAATGACCAACCTACAGAAGAGTCTGCTTTGTCCTCTACTACATTTCAAAGCTCATTTCTTCCTTAGTCATGACTCTGGCAATCTTTTGTATTTTTTCTTGGGCCACAAAGGAATGATCTGGAAAAAAAACAAAAAACAAATGGAATCTTTGAATAGGATATGTATCTCCCAAGTGGCTTCAGCAGAGTTCAGAGAATGGTCTCTCAGAATCAAATGGCACTCAAAAGTCACATGTTCTAAGGTGTCACCATTGAAATAAAAGGAAGATATCTAAGGGTGGCTTGAAAACCTACAGATTTCAGACAGATCCCAAGAAGATATCTCTAGTCGCTCTAGGGAAAGAGAAAACGAGACTGGAAAATGAACAGTCTTGCATGAATTGGTTACTTTGAAGTTGGATAATATTAAACATGAAGTTGCCTCACAGGACCACAGATCTAGCTGCAATAAACTCAATTAAGCCGTTTATGATCAAAGCAGGGCTTCTGCACTTTGAACACCTTGCCTAAAACGAGTGTTGAAAGGACATTTGCACTGCAGTTGTGCTACAATGCGGTTAGCATAGAAGCAGGTTCCTCATCAAAAGGATGCGTTTTTGCTACTGGTTTTTCCTGCCTCAGTCTTGTGTCTGTTCTATGCTATGATGCAGCATACAGACCCTCTCCTGATCCTCCCACCCTCGAGAGCCAAATGTTCCACTCTGTGAGAACAGAAAACGAGGGGCAATCTATCTTAGTTGAGGCTTCTCTAAGAAATATGTGTAGACTGGTTGGCTTATCAAAATGGATATTATTCCTCAGACCTGGCAACTGGGTATCAGCATGGTCAGGTTCTGGGGAAAGCCCTCTTTCAGTTTGCCAAAGCTGACTTTTCCTTGTTTCCTCAGGCAGTCAGAGAGTAAGCCAGCACTCTGGCCTCTTCCTGAGGGAAAGCACTAGTCAGCAGCCTGTTCCTGTGGCCTAATTACCTCCCAAAGGCCCAGATCCAAATGCTCCTGCACTCCAGATTAGAATTCAACAAGTGACTTTGGGCAAGTCAACTCACAATAAGTGATATTCTATTAACTCTCATTACACTTGACACTTTAAAAATTCTACTTGAGTAAATTTGAATTCTCTGCAAGTTACTATGCCTATTTCAACATAGATGAATGGATGAGGGGGGTGAGGGAGAAAAAAATTCTAACATGTTTACTGTGTGGCAATTAATTATAAACTTATTTAACCTTGTACAACAATTTCCAATAAGCACTATGTTTGCTCCCACTTTACATAGAGAGAAACTGATATAAAGAAATCACTTGCTCAAGATTATCACACAGCTAGTTAATTTAAGATCCAGAATTCAAACCGAGGATATCTGGCAAAATAATCTGAACACTCAGTCAACCAGAAGGTTTTGTTTTTTAGATGGTGTATGTTTGTGTGTGTGTGTGTGTGTGTGTGTGTGTGTGTGCACATGTGTAGTATGTGAATGCGTGTATGTGTGGGTGGGTGGTACACATTACCCTGCACATGTGTGCAGAGGCCAGAGCTTGACCTCTGGCATTGGTCTCTGTCACTCTCTACCTTATATTTTGAGGTTGGATTCCTCATTCCCCAATCAGCTAGACTGGCTGACCAATGGGCTGTGAGGATCTATCTCTGCCCACCCAGGATTAACAGACGTTCACGTTCATATCTAGCGACTTATGTAAGTGATAGGGTTCAAGTACTTGTACTCAGAGCTTTCTCCCTAGTCCCAACCAGACTTTTAACAGTGAGGTTAAAGTTCTATTTTAAAGGCTTTCTGATCCAGAACACATGTCTACACACAAGCTGTGAAATCTTAATAGCTGAGTACAACAGAAATAAGTTTCTCAGTCATGCTGGGTCCTCAGCAGCTGACCGCTGGAGTTAGGGTGCCTGTGATCTGTCAAGGACTCAAGTAAATGGAGACTTTATCTCAGCATTCACTTCCACTGGAACCACTACCATGTGGCAAGGTAGCAAGCCACAAGAGAGTTAAACGCTTATATTGCCTTGACCAGTCTAACCCATATGTCCCCAACCAATCTCAAAAGAGTGAAAACAAAAATATATGAAAATAATTGAAAAAACAAAAATATAAATAAATATGATGGTTTGTATAAGCTCAGACCAGGGAGTGGCACTATTAGAAGTATGGCCCTGTTAGAGTAGGTGTGTCATTGTAGGTGTGGGCTATAAGACCCTCATCCTAGCTGCCTGAAGTCAGTATTCTGCCAGCAGCCTTCAGATAAAGATGTAGAGCTCTCAGCTCCTCCTGCACCATGCCTGCCTGGATGCTGCCATGTTCCCGCCTTGATGATAATGGACTTGAACCTCTGAACCTATAAGCCAGCCCCAATTAAATGCTATCCTCACAAGACTTGCCTAGATTATGGTGACTCTTCACAGCAGTAAAACCCTAACTAAGACAGTAAATGAAAATAAATTTTAAAATACAATCATGAAAGATCACAAAAAAGTGGCAAATAAACCCAAAAGAATGTTTCCTGAAAGGGTGAGGTTAACAGATGTTGGCTAAACAGCACTAATTAACTAGCTGGTCTTGAACTCACAGAGATCTACACGCCTCTGCCTCCTGGGAACTGGAGTTAAAGGCGTGTGCCACCAGGCTCAGCTACTTGTTAGTTTTGCTCATTATACTGATTTCACTTAAACACTTTTAAAAGGTCTCTGTTTTAATTTTTATTGTATGTGCATGTGTGTTTGGCCTGCATGTACGTAAGTGCATTGTGTGCATGCCTGGTGCCAGCAGAAGCTAGAAGATGTTGGCTACCCGGGAACTGGAGTACCAGATGGTTGTGAGCCGCTGTGTGGGTGCTGGGAACTGAGCCTGGGTCCTTCTGCAGGAGCATCAAGTGCTCTAACTACTGAACAATCTCCCTAGTTTCTCTTAGCTTTGTTTTTAAATATTAATTTTTATGCTAGAATAGGGCTTGAAGAAAGCACAAAATTCATATTTTTACCAAGGCTAATGGTTTCTGTTGATGTTATCCGGTAAGGTTTTTTCACTTATGTTTGCTGTCATCAGAAATGCACGCCTCCTCTTTTCTTTCTATTAATTAGTGGTTTTCAATGCTTTTAGTCTCACTTTTTATTTTGTCATTAATTTGCTTTTATTTCACATTGATATTTTTCATTCAAAAATGTTGTCTGCCTATTTCCAATCGATGTGAACTTTTCAACATAGTCTACACATATGCTTTTTAAAGAGATGTTCATCATCCTTAGTCATTAGGGAAATGCAAATCAAAACAACCCTGAGATTCCATCTCATACCAGTCAGGATGGCTAAGATCAAAAACACAGGAGACAGCAGTTGTTGGCAAGGATGTGGAGAAAGAGGAACACTCCTCCACTGCTGGTGGAATTGCAGGCTGGTACAACCACTGTGGAAAGCAGTCTGGCGGTTCCTCAGAAAACTGGGCATGACACTCCCGGAGGATCCGACTATACCACTCCTGGGCATATACCCAGAGGCTTTACCTGCATGCAATAAGGACACATGCTCCACTATGTTCATAGCAGCCTTATTTATAATAGCCAGAAGCTGGAAAGAACCCAGATGTCCCTCAAAGGAGGAATGGATTCAGAAGATGTGGTATATCTACACAATGGAATACTACTCTGCAATTAAAAACAATGAATTCACGAAATTCCTAGGCAAATGGTCAGATCTTGAAAATATCATCCTTAGTGAGGTAACCCAATCACAAAAGAACACACATGGTATGCAATCACTGATAAGGGGATATTGACCCAGAATCTCGGAATACCCTAGACACAATCCGCATATCAATAGATTTCTAAGAAGATGGAAGGAGAGACCCCTGGTCCTGGAAAGACTGGATGTAGGGGAACGCCAGGACAGAGTAACGAGAGGGGGTTGAATGGAGAAAAGAGGGAGGTAAGGGGGCTTATGGGACTTTCGGGGAGGGAGGAAACGGGAAAGGGGAAATGATTTGGAATGTAAATTAAAAAAATAAAATAAAATAAAAAAAGAAAAAAAGAAAAAAAAAGTCACAGATATTGGTAATATTTTGCATATTTGGTTTGCCTTTTCCTAGTTGTATTTTTTAATTAGCAAGAGTGCTTATTTTAATTAAAAATTCCATTTGACTAATATTTTCCTTTCTGATTATGATTTTTGTATTTTATTTGAGAAATGTCTCTATGTTTAATATTAATATGCTATATTTAAAAGCTCATGTTTTTCCTTCTAATTTAGGTCCATGGTTCTTCTGTAACTTATGTGTATTTATGGAGCAGGAGTTGAGATTTTTATGATTTGTCATGATGTCATTCACACAAAACGTGTTTTGGCAACTCCATTGCAGGTTACCATTCTCTGGGAATCAAGCTGCCTTTGGTGCCTCAGTCTGATTTTAGATTCTCTATGCACTCCGCTGGTTAATGTGTCTGTCTCTGAGCCATGTACTGATTAAAACAAAAATCCTGTGTTTAATTTGCAATTTCATGGGTCAAAAATTGGGACTGGGCTCTAGTGGAAGCAATCCAAGTACTGAATGGATTATCAATCAGCTGTTAGCCAGGAAGAAGGTCCTTCGCCTGGCAATCCCAGCCGGGCTGAAGAGTACCAGAGGCTAGTACTTACTAGCCAAGCAAAATAGCCCAGGTTTTCTTAATTGTATCTGCAAGATCCAGGATGTGGAGTAGAGATGAACAAGTACAGTTAAAGTCTGAACTGAGAACTGGCACTGTGCCATCCACATCATCATGCCCTCTTCACACATCTAACTGAAATTCAAAGGGAGAAAAAGAGATTTCAGTGTGAAATGCAACGAGCAACATTGTACTCTGGATATCATTACTCACTTCTTTCTAATATTAAAAATACAATCAATATTTTATCTTAATATACTTAAAGGTCTAATTCAGTGATAATAAATGGTGCAAAACCTCAAGTATCCTGACTTACATTATGAGGATTAAATAACTGAGAATCCACAAAACTCTATCTGATGCTTTTATGGTATTTCTGTTTCTATTGTGATTCATTCTGGTTTTATTTTCACATTACTGTGTGATATGAAAGAACCCAGTGTGCTTGACAACCCATGACCACTTTTTGTTGATACATTTTAGTGTACACGTCATGTAGAATAATGTGTTTCATCTTGACACTTCTACACATTCATATGATAAACACCAACCAATTCACTTCCTCCTCTTTACCCTTGTCTCTCCTCCTAGTTTCCCTTCCACACACGGATAACCTTTCTATTTTCATTATATATATAAAATATAAACATATGCAATGTATACATAACATATAATACAATATATTACAGTAATAAATAAATAATATGTACTCTATATTAATAACTGTCATAGTTAAATATATATTTATATATATACGCACACATTCAAATATATGTTCCACACGTAATATAAAGTATGTGGTATTTGCCTTTCTGAGTCTGGTTTACTTCACTTAATATGGTGACCTTCCGTTCTGTCAGTTCCCTGAAATTGAAGGCTGTTTGTTTGTGCCAGAAGGGTAATAAACTGTACAGAGGAGAGGTGGATGATTCCCAGTTGCTAAGTGTTTCCTAACATAGACACATCCTTTGAAAACAAGCAGCGATTTCGGAGCAGTCAGTCTAAAAGAAAATTCTTGGTACTGAATTAAAGGGTAAAAAAATAGGCTTTCAAAATTTAATATGGGTCTTGACTCGGGGAGAGCGGTGCCATTTATGAGGGCTTTTGTTAGGATTCTAAAGCTCTTTGGGGCGGTCAGTGGAGGCAGTGGTGCGTGGTGTTGCTTGCAACCTCCCATTGGGTCCTTTTCAGTTCCAAAAAAGCCCAGTTCTTTCCCAGATCCTCAGTACTTTGCTTGTATTACTTCCCAAAATAATTTTTTTACTGGTAACAATAATAGAATTCTGTTGGAAAAAGAGGACAAAATATAAAGACTAACTTGTCCTCCATAATGATTTTCTTTTTCTTTTTTTTTTCTTTTTTTTTTTTTTTTGGTTTTTTCGAGACAGGGTTTCTCTGTATAGCCCTGGCTGTCCTGGAACTCACTTTGTAGACCAGGCTGGCCTCGAACTCAGAAATCCGCCTGCCTCTGCCTCCCAAGTGCTGGGATTAAAGGCGTGCGCCACCACCGCCCGGCTCATAATGATTTTCAAGAAATGGGCATCAGGGTCAGTAGCTTCCGTTAAGTTTTCTGCCTTGATTTTACGCTCTTGCATAGCGTAAGTCTAGAAGATTCTTCCTGGAAGCCATTATAATAGTATTGCCCAGGGAAAGAGTCACTCCTGTGTGGCAACCACGCACTCTGCAATGTGTGCGTTAGTTCAAGCGGTGTGAAATTTTTGGTTTCAGGAATGACAAGGAGCTCGGCTACTGGGAACAAGACAATGGGCAGGTGCATCAAGAACATTGGCCACTAGACAAGTTTCTAAAAAGAAATTAGACTTGTGAAAAATTTCAGGCTATTCAACAAAAATCTAAATAATAGGTTGAATGGAAAGCACTTCATAAAGACACACACACACATTAGTCTATGTGCCACTATGAATACATGGAGGCCTGTAGCTGCCAGTTTTAGCACAGCACTCACATTTGAAGGACAACAAGTGGACTCTGCAAAGTATTAGAAGCATTTTCAACTTATCTGCCACACTTCACTTAGTGGATATAATGGACTTTGCAATATCATTTCATATTTTTCTATGTGTTTTATATATTTTATAACTCAGATTTTACAAAAATTCAGTGTGGTGTTCAGATAATGTGGCATTTGGATCACCCACTTGTACTGAAGTTGATCTCCTTTACTTTTCTGATGAGGTGACTCTCTCTGTCAACACTGAAGCACCAGACTCAGGCACCACAGATGGACTGATGGGTTTGCTGGGTTTCAGGCAACTCCTTTCTGCCCAGACTCACTCATCAATAACTCTAGAGTTTCCCTAGGATACGATGAAAGCCTCATTGAGATTGGAATGACTCGATCCACACTAGTGTGGTCATTTCATTCTTCGCCAATTGAATACTATGGTTTTACGCTCAATGGCTCCATACCTTTAAACTTTGGTGAAATCATTGGTTAGGGATAGGGTTAGGGTTAGGGTTAGGGCTAGGGTTAAGGTTAGGGCTAGGGCTAGGGTTAGGGCTAGGGCTAGGGCTAGGGCTAGGGTTAGGGTTAGGGTTAGGGCTAGGGCTAGGGTTAGGGTTAGGGTTAGGGCTAGGGCTAGGGCTAGGGTTAGGGCTCTGGTTAGCGTTAGGCTTAGGGTTAGGGTTAGGGCTAGGGTTAGGGTTATGCTTAGGTTTAGGTTTAGGGTTAAGGTTAGGTCAGGGTTAGGGTTAGGGTTAGGTTTAGGTTTAGGGTTAGGGCAATGTAATGGTATTGTTAGGGTTAGGGTTAGGGTTAGGGTTAGGGTTAGGGTTAGGGCTAGGGCTAGGGTTAGGGTTAGGGCTATGGTTAGCATTAGGCTTAGGGTTAGGGTTAGGGTTAGGGCTAGGTTTAGGGTTATGCTTAGGTTTAGGGTTAGGGTTAAGGTTAGGTCAGGGTTAGGGTTAGGGTTAGGTTTAGGTTTAGGTTTAGTTTTAGGGTTAGGGTTAGGTTTAGGCTTAGGGCAATGTAATGGTATTGTTAGGGTTAGGGTTAGGGCTAGATTTAGGGTTAGGGCTAGATTTAGGGTTAGGGTTAGATTTAGGCATTGTTCCACTAGCAATGAGAAATGCCTTTTATTCTAATAGAGCCTTAGACCACATCATCACATTAACCATGTCATGCTTATGAACTTCTTTTTTGCCAGTATCTTTATATCATAAGAATTACATTACATCTACTGCCATAGCTTCTTTATAACAAAAACTTCTGTGGTCTCATAACTTATTATACTGGTCTGATGCTGATAAATTAGATGGTCCAACTCTTCAAAGACATATATTCACCGAGTTCTGCATTCGGGCCCATAATTAGAATGGACTTCTTAGTTGCTTTTAATTATTTTTCTTTTTGATAGTTTCAAGATCGAGTGTACTCAACAATCTTCAAAGCAGCTACCTGGCTTCCTTAAGATATAAGGTTAAGACAAGGGATCTTCTCTGATCAATGTCATAAAGTACATATTTAACAATAATCTGTCTAAGAATTATTGATAATCAGTGGGTCAATGCATAACAGTGTTCTCTGTGCAAGCCTCGGGATCTGAATTTCCTGAAACTCATGTAAAATGACAGGTGGGTACACAGGCGGGGACACAGGCTGTCTCTTTATCACCAGCCCTGTTGGGGAAGGAGATGTGAGTATTTCTGGTTTTGCTAGAAGACAGCCTTGCTCTAAACACAGTTAGATGCATTTTTGAGGGAATAAGGCAGAAGTAATACATCAGAACACACATATTCTGTTCTGGCCTCCATCCCCACATCTGAACCTGCATATGGGCATGCAGCACACAGCACACATATAGCTCAGTGAGAGACAGCTCCCTGCCTCTCATGATCGTGACTCTATTCAAAGGCCTACCAAATTTGGTAATTAACAGGTTATCAATTAATATAGAATTGCTGGAATCTACAAGACGTGCCATCCTGTTTACTTAACAGTTAGCAAGTGCTCGAGAGGAGGTAGATATTTAGTGGGATCTTCGCATAGTGACTCACATGATTTTGCACTCATTTCTATAATGCATCCAGATGACTCTTCCTCTTATTTCTTTAAGCTTCCTATTATATTTGTGGTCTTTCAATACCCTCTAGTTAACCAGCAAAACATGAGAACAGTCCACAAATCCGTGTAAGCCGGGCCTAGACCAAATCTTCATTCATGCAATGTGAATATTCAAATTTGTGGTTTCTTTGCCACCAGAAAGTTTTCTCCTCATAAATTTTCTTCAGGGGCATCCCTGAGAAGGTTTTAACTCAGCTGTAATTCATTCTTGCATAACACAACATAGCAAACTCTCTTGGTTGTTGAAAAAATTGGTACAGAAGTCACAAATGGCTTTTGAGACAGATGACACAGAAAGTTGAACACCTTATGCAATATACTTGGTTGCACTTTACCAACTTGAACATTTCTATCATAAACAGATACCTACCTGCAGCATCTGTCTAACATTATGACCTAGAAATTCTAGCACCTCAACCATGGTAGATGTCTTTCATTGTATTCTGAACTTTGGACTTCAGTGTCTACTAGGTTGCAGTAATACACTACAAGCTTCTTTTTAAATAGCAACTTATCCTCAGCCCACCAGATACAATTGTGCTAAGAATCACAGCAGTTCATTTTGTGACTCTTCTCTGGGGACGTTCCAGATTTTTGCACCTCTCAAGGTAAATCTCTGCATCTCTGTGTTTGTAGCACATGTTCCGTAGAAGGAGAGATTTTATGGGGATTCTTCTTTGTATTCTGGACTGTGGGATGTTTTGAGTGGTAATGAAATGTGATGGGCAGAGGGAAAACTTAATAGAGGCCTCAAGTGGGGCTCAGCTCTCATGTGATCTCCTGGGGTCCCTGGAACAAAGAGTGTGGCTCCTAGTTATCCTCCATGGGCAGTGTAGACAGACCTCCATGGCTGTGAACTGACGTTGGCTGAGGTCTACCATCACAGCTCATCTAGCTTCTCCAAGAAAGCAGAGCTGACTTGGAATTTGGTGAAAGGGAAGCTGTAGGTTATTGGTAGGTTGTTATTAGCTAACACTGTCAGCAGTTGGATGGTAAAGCAGTTGGTACAGGGCGCTCGGGAGGCCATCTTAAATTCCCACCGAAGCCAGAATGGTTCCCTTTGCTACGGGTTATACTTAAAATTAGAAACCTTCTAAGTCAGCCCACATAGGAGTTAAGCAGACATCCTAGGTTAGCGTGTATCTGTTGCAAAATCCAAATGGGCTCACCAAAGACATGCCTCTCTTTTATAATTGGAAGTGAGGATCATGGTGTGAATGCTGTCCACTATTTTAACCAGAAAATCCCAGCACATCCCACATTACCAAGTCTGTAACAATGTTACAGTTACACAGTATATACAAAAATATTCACATTCTCCACCACACATATGTGCAAGACTATTGATTTTTTAGGTGCAGTAAATATTATTACATCATCAAAAAAAAAAGCCTGGCATTAACTTTTTCAGAATGTCAAGACTCTCAAAGGTCCTGTTGGGAAAAAGCAGAGGGCATAACCTACTAAATGTCACCGCCATGCCCCTCGTATAAATGTGACATGGTTTTGACCTTCTTTGTAGCAGAGATTTTAAAATAGTGAAGTCAGCAGTCTTCAATTGCGTCCCAAGTACCAGGAATCTGATTCATCCCAGTAAATACAGCATTCACACACAATTGTGGTTAATACTGAATTAGCTTCATGGCAATTTACCATCATCCTCTGTGGTCCACCTGATGTTTTCCATTCTTGGGTAAATGAGATCTATTTGGGGCTTATGTCATATTTGTCTAAGTGTGTCACCAGGTATTCTTTTTTCCTCCAAGAATGCACCTCTAAAACAGGTAAAACAGGATTCAATCCTCTGCTCTCATATCAGTATCACCTGTGGCTATTCTGAAGCTGAACCACGGCCCTATGAGGTTAGATAGATCAAAGCCCCTTCCTCTCATACCAACTAATGTTCTCGCCATTTCTGTAAATTACCTCACCTCCACTAGCTAGTAAATCTTGGGTTAATGTACTTAATATATTAGATCTTGTACCTTACAAAATGTAAATTCTATCCCCAGGTTCCTCTCAATGTAGCCTTAATAGGAAAGGGGGATTTTGCAGATCAAAACATAACAATGGTCTCTAATCCTGTATGACTTGGTCTCCCTCATAAAATAGATGTATTTGCAAAGAGACAGGGACACAGAAAACACTACATCCAAAAAATGCAAGAATTTCTACACACACACACACACACACACATCTGACAGAGAAGCATGGGCTGTCATTTGTCTCTCAGAACCCATCAGTGAGCATCAGTGTCTGTTGAATAAACTAGTGTATGGTCCAAGCAGGGTTCCACAACAGATTTGGGGAATCTGGGATGTGCTAAGAATGTTCACTGTTTATGGAAAGTATGGCAATCCAAGGAGTTGAAACAAAGTGAGCATATTTAGCTGAATACAAATTATTTTTAAAATTGATATTAACAAGGGGATTAAATGATTCGTTAATATTCCAAAATGATGGCTGCTGTGAGTCAAATTTTGTTCTTATGACAATAAACTGCTTTAAGTAATTATTATCATTATTGGTAACTGGAAATTAATTGTGACCACCAGGAGAATACAAGTGTGTCACCTAAAGAAGGCAGGGAAGACTGAGGAAAAGACACTGAGACACTAAAATGCCCATTGCCATTGCTTTTCTTTTTCTTTTCTTCTTTTATTAGATATTTTCTTTATTTACATTTCAAATATTATCCCCTTTGTCAGTTTCCCCTCCAGAAACCCCCCATCCAATCCCCCCTGCCCCTGCTTCTATGATGGTGCTCCCCTACCCACCCACTCCCACCTCCCCACCTCGGCATTCCCCTACACTGGGACATTGAGCCTTCACAGGAACAAGGGTCTCTCCTCCCTTTGATGCCTGATAAGACCATCCTCTGCTACATATGTGGCTGGAGCCATGGGTCCCTTCATGTGTACTCTTTGTTTGGTGGTTTAGTCCCTGGGAGCTCTGGGGGGGGGTTGGTTGGTTGATATTGATATTGATATTGTTGTTCTTCCTGTGGGGGTTCCAAACCCTTCATCTCCTTCAGTCCTTTCTCTAACTCCTCCATTGCAGACCAATGGTTGGCTGCGAGCATCCACCTCTGTATTTGTCAGGCTTTGGCAGAGCCTCTCAGGAGACAGCTATATCAGGCTCCTGTCAACAAGCACTTGTTGGCATCCACAATAGTGTCTGGGTTTGGTGACTGTGTATGGGTTGGATCCCCAGGTGGGTATCTCTGAATGGCCTTTCCTTCAGTCTCTGCTCCACACTTTGTCTCTATATTTCCTCCCATGAGTATTTTGTTCCCCTTTCTAAGAAGGACTGAAGCATGCACACTTCGGTCTTCCTTCTTCTTGAGCTTCATGGAGTCTGTGAATTGAATCTTGGGTATTCTGAGCTTTTGGGCTAATAGCCACATAGCAGTAAGTGCATACCATGTGTGTTCTTTTGTGATTGGTTTACCTCACTCAGGATATTTTCTAGTTCCATTCATTTGCCTAAGAATTTCATGAATTCATTATTTTTAGTAGCTGAGTAGTATTCCATTGTATAAATGTACCACATTTTCTGTATCCATTCCTCTGTTGAAGGACATCTGGATTCTTTCCAGATTCTGGCTATTATAAATAAGGCTGCTATGAACATACTGGAGCATGTGTCCTTGTTATATGTTAGAGCATCTTTTGGGTATATGTCCAGGAGTGGTACAGCTGGGATCTCAGAATCCTAGGTTCAATTTTCTGAGGAACTGCCAATCTGATTTCTAGAGTGGTTGTACCAGCTTGCAATCCCACCAGCAATGGAGGAGTGTTTCTCTTTCTCTACATCCTCGCCAGTATCTGCTGTCCCCTGAGTTTTTGATCTTAGACATTCTGACTGGTATGAGGTGGAATCTCAGGGTTGTTTTGATTTTCATTTCCCTGATGACTAAGGATGTTGAACGTTTAGGTGCTGCTTAGCCATTCGAGTTTCCTCAATGGAGAATTCCCTGTTTAGCTCTGTTCCCCATTTTTAATAGGATTATTTGACTCTCTGAAGTCTAACTTCTTGAGTTCTTTGTATACATTGGATATTAGCCCTGTATTGGATGTAGAAGTGGTAAAGATATTTTCCCCATCTGTTGGTTATCATTTTGTCCTATTGACAGTGTCCTTTGCCTTAAAGAAGCTTTGTAATTTTATGAGGTCCCATTTGTCAATTGGTGTTCTGTTCAGGAACAGTCAATTGGTCAATTGCCATTGGTGTTCTGTTCAGGAATTTTTCCCCTGTGTCCATGTGTTTGGGGCTCTTCCCCGATTTCTCTTCTATTGGTTTCAGTGTATCTGGTTTTATGTGGAGGTCCTTGATCCACTTGGATTTGAGCTTTGTACAAGGAGATAAGAATGGATCGATTTGCATTCTTCTACATGCTGACTGCCAGTTGATCCCTCACGAGAAGGAGCAATTTGCAGATTCATTTCGAATAACAAAAAACCCAGGATATCAAAAACTATTCTCAACAAAAATAAAAGAACTTCTCAGAATAAAAGAATTTCTGGGGTAATCACCATCCCTGACCTCAAGTTGTATTACAGAGCAAAGGTGATAAAAAAACTTTATGGCATTGTTACAGAGACAGGCAGGTAGATCAATGGAATAGAATTGAAGACCCAGGAATGAACCCACACATCTATGGTCACTTGATCTTTGACAAAAGAGCTAAAACCATCCAGTGGAAAAAAGACAGCCCATTGCCATTTCTGTGCAAGATCTGGTGATTGCAGGAGCTGTTCCTGAGATGTGACGATTTAGGGTTTGAAGATGCAGGTGGAAGCATCCTAGACTACCTCAAGCGCTGTAAGCGGGGCTGGTGAGGTGGCGCAGTGAGTTACAGCACTTGCTCTGCAAGAGTGAGGACATCAACCCTGAGAACAGGAAAAGGACAGCTGGATTTCAGGAACTTGCTGGACACCATGCTTAGCAAAAATGGCAAACTTCTGGTTCAATGGGAGACTGTTTTAGAGCAATAAAGTGAAGAAGAGACGCATGACACCCTGCTCTGGCCTCCAAATTTGTGGACATGGGCTTCCTTATCTCTACACACACATACACACACTCATACAAACACATACCACACACACACACTCATCACACATTCATACACATACACACCACACTCACAAATACTCTTTCACAGACATACACACTCATACAAACACAAAAACCCCACTCATACAAACATGCACACACACAAATCCACACTCACACACACTCCACACATTCAAAAACCTACATACCACACTCACACATAATCTCTCACACCTCTCTCCCCCCTCTCTTTCTCTCTCTCTCTTTCTCTCTCTCTCTCTCTCTCTCTCTCTCTCTCTCTCTCTCTCTCTCTCTCTCTCTCTCACACACACACACACACACACACACACACACACATCACATCACAATAAAATCCTAAATGTAGTAGATAGTAAGAAGAAAAAGATGTTCGACGGTGGAACACATACTTAGCATGTAGATGGCTCAAGATTCAATCTCTAGCAGCACAAAGGAAACGTGTGCACTATGTGTTTGAATAAATGGTGTCTAGGATGGATAGTAGGGCAGTTTTCATTGTAGCCTAAGAATAACAACAGGGTGGACTCATCAGGACTCACTGTGTGTATAACATGTACACTTCAAACACAGACATTCTGTGCAGCTATAGTTAAATTTATAAAATCTATAGGACTCATGTTGTTAGCCATGAAATCATGAAAGGACATAAGAGAGTCTAAGAGAGAGGAGCATCTGATAAAATACACCCTAAATGTTGGGATTTTAATAAGTATATTGCTTCAGAGGCTGGAGGGTCTGTGATAGATAGGTTATGATAGAAAACCAGATCCACCTTTCTTAGTTTAAGCTGATAACAGGATAAGACTGTCTGACCCCTGAGCCTGGATACTTCCAACCTTGTTTTTCTTCTACTCACATACACTAGTCATTGATAAATTTATTTAAAATGTTGGGGATTTTGAATTCCTTTTTAAAATGCTGGAAGTGTTTAGCTAAATTTGAGAGGATTCTATCTATGGGTGAGGAAGGTTGTACATTTATAGGAACAAATGAGCCATAACTTTGCTAAAAGTAAGACTGCTTTTCATGAGTTGGATGGATGGATGCAAGCACAGACCTCCTGGTACAGGGAAAGCTTCTGTATAAGAATTCCTGCAGTCATTGGGGCATTTAAAAGTCTACTTCAAAGTTCTGCTCCAGAAAAATCTATTCCTTTGAGAAGATGGTCATAGTATCTTAGCCAGTGTTTTACCTGATACATGTAGAAGATGTTTTTGTATAAGACTATATCTACAAAATATATTTCATAAGTAAAGTTAGATTCACCTTGAGAAGTCCACAGAGAAATATAAAACAATATAATAGGCTGTTTCCAAAGAACCCTGTTTTGATGGCAGGCGATATTAGGGCCTGGATGAGGCATACAGATGTGTCTTACAAATTGGTCCTGCAGAGTGATATCTTTTCTCGTCTTAAATAGCACACATGGTAAGGGAATGTGTTGTGTTGTCTATGCCAACACCACAGAAACTATGGATTTGGGTGTGAGGCATGCAGGATAAGTACAGGAGCTGGAATGACTACGCCACCCCTTCATTTCTGTGTGTCCAGAGATGATACACCAGCTACAGTCTCAGTTCTGCTATGTAAAGGAATATTCCTTAAGTTCATAGATGGTCTAGCTCAGCTCTTTCTCATTTTTGAGTTTCTTCTGCTCTTTCTTTTTGACAGATACCTGAATATTTCATGTATATATTTATTTAAATATACATTTACATATATTTATCTTATAATCTTATTTACATAAAGATGAGAGACTTTCTTTTCTCATATATATTATATATGATATATATATATATTATGATTTCTAGTTTTGAAATTAAAATATAACTTCTCTCCTTCCTTTTCCTTTCACCAATCTCACCCATGGCTACCCTTTTCCCCTCTCAAATTCATAGGCTCTTTTACTTTGTTACATATGAATAAATATAAAAATTCAGCTTGTTTAGTCCTCTTAGTGTTATTTTTCCTTCATGACTGAAAACTGGTATTTGCTAACCAATTGAGGGACCCATCCCTGGGGAAGATTGTAACCGTAGACTTTTCCACCCTTTGTTTTCCACTCTTTGTTTTCTGAAATAACAACTCTGAGACTTCTTATATATGAACAAATGACTAGACCAATAGCTTTCACTCATTTCTGCGAGTTCATAACTCAGCAATCCCATGTAAACTAGTCTAAGTCATGCCACATGGCTAGTTACCTCTCTTCAGGTTCATGCATCCATCTCCCTCAGAGATTTTGAGGCAAATCTCCCAGGCGTGACTATTTCCCAGAATCCTCTCTCTTCCAGATGTCCCACCTTCTAATCCTGCCTCAGTTCATTGGTCATGGCTTTTTATTGACAGGTGATGCTTCCACACAGTACATAAAGATTCTCTCTAAAGAAAATTATTTCTCCAACTCTCGGTAGTTCTTAGTTGCCTGTAGTTCTTTGTTTAAGGATGGGGCCCACTGAGTTTCCCCTTTTGATGTTAATGTGTCTTTTGAAGTTGTACAAATTCAAGTCTTATTTAGGTAGCCATAGTGCTGTGGTGCTGTGGGTGTGTAACTTCCTTGTCATACAATCTCAGAAGGTTTCCTATTACAATATTTACTGTTCCTTTTGCATGACGTTCCCTGAGCTTTAAGGTATTGGAGTTGTGTTACGGATGTGCTTACTTGGTCTGGGTACCGGACGATCAGTTGTTACCTATATTTCGACCAGTTGCAGTTTTGTATAATAGTCTCCATATGTTGCAAAGAAGAGTTTCTTTCATGATGAATGAGAGCTCCACTTATATTTATGGTTATAAGAATAAGTGCGTAGAATGAAGAACTATACAAGTTTAAGAAAGTGACACAGTAGGGCTCTCCTCCCAGATTCATGACTTCATTAATAATGTATGGGTTGGATATACTTAGAGTTCCAGACATGATTTTTCTGGCTATTGAGTAGGGCTTACGCCCAATTAGATAGCTGTTGGCTACCACTAAGATATGAGTGCCACTATTGCACGTGTGGGGACATCTTGTCATGCTGGGACCATTGTGAATTATATGCATCACAGCTAAGTAGTAGACTATTGTTTCCCTCCTTTGAAAGTTTGTATAGCAATTTCCAGTACAGTGAAAACTAATCCTCAGAGATGGGGGCTGTCAGATCAGATGCAGCTCCATCTTCCAAGTCCTGTGTCTGAGTACATTCAGGAATAGGACTTTCCTTCAACCTTCTGGAGACAATCAAGGGAAATGGTGATAGCCTAGACTATTTTGGGAGTCTCTCAGACTTCCCTGACTAACGGGTGTTTCTCATGTTTGGTATAGGGTATTTTTTTTTTCAGATAGTATATGGTTCTTGGGAGGGGAGCACTGTTAGCCCAAATGGCATAATTGTATATGTATACACATACATTTATTTGGACTATTTGTAATTTTAGATAAATATATAAGATAATAGGTTATACTATGACTTTTTTCCAATATCTATACTATTCCTTTTTATCTTCCTCCCACTCCTTCTGTATTGACCTCCTGTTTCCTCCTCAGTTAAAGTATCCCCTGTTTTTCCCATTTCCCTCTTCACAGGTATGGGCTTCATAAAGACATCTTAATCAAACTATACATTGACCCCAGTCAACCATATATACTATGGATGCCCCTACTCTTCACACCTTCATGTGTCTTCCTTTCCTCAGATAGTTTTCCTTCTACTCATGTATGTGTGTATGTTTATGTATGTATGTATTATGTATGTATGCATATGTGTATGTATTGTGTCTATGTATGTATGTATGCATGTATTGTAAAATCTAAGATCTACCTGTGAGAAAAAATATGGACACTATATTTGTCTGAGTCTGGCTTGTTTCACCAAATAGACTAATTGCTAGCTACAGACCTAACAGAAAATTAATACCAAGAATATGCAAATAAGTAAAAATATAAATGCCAAAACATCAAGCAATCCATTCAATAAGTTAGCAAATATAGTGGTCAATGATGAGAAGGTTAAGCACCAGCGACCATTTGTAGTTCAGGGATACCTACATATCTCTGCTTATCCTGCAATATTGACAGTACACAGGCTACGGAGGAATCAGCTAGGAGTCTGTCAACAGAGGACTGCATAGAAAACCTAGTATATATACTGCATATACTCTCTAGTATATCTAGTGTATATATTGTCAATACTGCAGGATAAGCAGAGATATATAGATACACACACACACACACACACACACACACACACACACACACACACTGGGATTTTATTTGGCCATAAGGTAGAATGCATGGAACTGAAGTGTTACTGTTTGCTCATAAATAGTTAATTTTTTCCTCTGCTAACGCAGAAGGCATACTCACACACTGAAAGACAATGCAACCTAAGACCTAGTCATTATGTCTCTGTCGAAAACAGCATTTTTATTTACTAAAAATACTATTTGTCTATTTGCTCTGTAGTATAACTGCATAGCATAGCTATAACCACTTGCTATGTGATATCAGCAAATCTGGGGGTTTGATGGTCCGAGTCCAGTTCTAAACATACCCATCACTCTGTCTTCACTTAGTCAAGTGGATTGCTAATCAGCGGGGAGTGTTCGAATCCAAGCTGAAGCAAATGTGTTGGCAGGTCACGTTACTTTAGAAAATGCCCTCTCCAGTTGTTGGCTTCCTACAGCATGCTAGCTCCTTCCCACCGCTATTTGGAAGGAAACAGGTAACTAAGCCTCCTGTCCGAGAACTATAGTGCTGCCTGCCACACAGCGATATGATTATCTGACCAAAACGGCTTATGCGAATGAACGCATTTCAGAAATAATGACTTTAAAGCGCCTGCTTTATTTCCTTCTGCACAGAGTCTAGAGTCACTCCCACAAAGCTCATTAGGATGGATTTCGCGTTTTGTAAGATAAAGATTTTGAGTTCTCAAATATTCAAAGATGAT
The DNA here is from genome assembly GCA_036184795.1 of Tokudaia tokunoshimensis. Taxonomy (NCBI): domain Eukaryota; kingdom Metazoa; phylum Chordata; class Mammalia; order Rodentia; family Muridae; genus Tokudaia; species Tokudaia tokunoshimensis. Next base: position 105,734,127 of record BTHU01000016.1, on the reverse strand, counting down.
CACATGTCTGGTGGGTTTTCTTTTTTCCTTCTCTGAAGCGTTTCTTCATCAGAACATTATTGCGTCCAGGATGCTGAACAGGATAAACTCACCTGAAGTCTGGAACTAGGCTCCTCTGAGCTGCTTTTCTCTTGTAAGGTTCCCAAGGAAGCCATCAAGCCATTTGATACTTCTCACAACTCATCCTTCCAAACCGATGTTTTGTCACTCTAGAAAGAAGTAGGCAGCCGGGCGGTGGTGGCGCTCGCCTTTAATCCCAGCACTTGGGAGGCAGAGGCAGGTGGATCTCTGAGTTCGAGACCAGCCTGGTCTACATAGTGAGTTCCAGGACAGCCAGGGATACACAGAAAAACCCTGTCTCAAAAAAACAAGAAATGAAGGAAGGAAGGAAGAGAGGAAGGAAGAAGCAGGCAGTTTGTGTTCATGAATGGGGACCTTGATTTGGGATAAAACCCATGGAGAGAGGAAGACTAATGAGGCGATGTACCTGCTGGCCTCTGTCCATTAAACAGTAGAAAGTTAGCTTTTCAGAAAATGCAAGGAAGAGCAATATCTACACTCCATCTCCGGCCATCATCCTGGAGGCCACACAGTTTTCTGACTGGGTCAATTAGGGCCAAGAGCCACGCCTCTGTTTCTGATTGGGGCAGTTAAGGCCAAGAGTCACACCTCTGCTTCTGATTGGGGCAATTAAGGCCAAAAGCCACGCCTCTGCTTTTTGACTGTTTGTAAAGTGGAACCATTTACTCTACTACTCTCTAGGTATATTTATTTTCTGAAATAAAATCTGGAAGCATGCAAAGAAGGGGAAAAAAAGACTTTTTTTTTCTGTGTCTCAATTATTAAGTTACAGCTCACCTCTTCCATGTCTGAAGCAAACTATGCTACATTTACCATTGCCCAGAGGTTATTGTTTTAAAAATTATTCTGTTGCTATTCATGAGTAAACCACTTTAAAGTGAGTATAGCAACACAACCATGGCTTTGAGTCTGGAGAATGATGATTTCTCTCTCCCTCCCTCCAGCATGTGGGCTGGCATAGCTGCACTGTGGGTCCTCCGTGGTTTACAGCCACACATCTCTAATCTCTTCGACTATCACAATGGCCACTCTACTTTGTCACATCATCTTTTAATAATGACACCAATCATGTTGAATTGAATGAGGATATCCCTAATCCAGTAGGACTTCACCTTAATTACAGCCACAACTGTCTATTTACAGAGAATTTCACATTCTAAGGAAATGGGAATTAGCAGTTAGCATAGCTTCAGTGGGAGAAGCAATTCAATGCATACAAAAAGGGAAAAAAATGTAGAAAAGAAAGGAGCATCAGTGCTCTGCTAAAGTCCTTCTCCAACTTCTACAGCTACTTCTTAAAGCAACCTGAAGTTCCTTAACCTAGAGAACAAATCCCTCAGAGCAGATCTGAGGCTCCTGTACAAAGAGGAACAAATAATCCTGGACCTAACCCTAACCTAACCTAACCTAACCCAAACCAAACCAAAACCTATCCCTAACCCTACCCTAACCTAACCCAAACCGAACCAAAACCTATCCCTAACCCTACCCTAACCTAACCCTAATCTATCCCTAACCCTAACCCTAAACCTAACCTAACCCTAATCTATCCCTAACCCTAAACCTAACCCTAACCCTAACCCAAACAAACCAAAACCTATCCCTAACCCTACGCTAACCTAACCCTAATCTATCCCTAACCCTAACCCTAAACCTAACCTAACCCTAATCTATCCCTAACCCTAAACCTAACCCTAACCCTAACCCAAACAAACCAAAACCTATCCCTAACCCTACGCTAACCTAACCCTAATCTATCCCTAACCCTAACCCCTAACCCTAACCCTAACCTAACCTAACCTAACCTAACCCAAACCAAAACCTATCCCTAACACTACCCTAACCTAACACTAATCTATCCCTAACCCTAACCCTGACCCTGACCCTGACCCTGACCCTGACCCTAACCTAACCTAACCCAAACCAAACCGAAACCTATCCCTAACCCTACCCTACCCTAACCCTAATCTATCCCTAACCCTAACCCTGTCCCTAACCCTAACCTAACCTAACCCAAACCAAACCGAAACCTATCCCTAACCCTACCCTACCCTAACCCTAATCTATCCCTAACCCTAACCCTGTCCCTAACCCTAACCTAACCTAACCCAAATCAAACCGAAACCTATCCCTAACCCTACCCTAACCTAACACTAATCTAACCCTAACCCTGACCCTGACCCTAACCTAACCTAACCTAACACAAACCGAAACCTATCCCTAACCCTACCCTAACCCTACCCTAACCCTAACCCTAACCCTGACCCAAGTGTTGCATTGTGGGTATTTCTGTTGTAAATTTTTATTTCCTTATAGTAATGTGTTTGACAAAGAAATAAATCTACAACAGAGTTTATTTATCTTCTCACCTACGTAATGCTCACTGATTAGAGATCTCATTACTCTTTCTTGTAGCCCTTAGCAACCACCATTCTACTTGTGGAATTCTTTGAATTTGACTCTTTTTATACCTTTTGTATGTTCAATCATACAGTGTACTTCTGTGGTTAACCTATTTAACTTAGCATGATCTCAGTCCACCTCCTTTGATCCACCCTGTCACTACTGCAAAATCTCCCTCTTAAATCATAATAGTATTATAGTCTGTGTGCCACCTCAAGTTCCACACCTGCTCATTTATCAATCAATCAATCAATCAATCATCAATCAATCAGTCAGTCTTGGCCATTGTGAAGAGAACATCAACAAACACAGGAGCACTGATGTCTGTTTGAGATACTGACTTCAGTACTTCTGAATGACACGCCTGGAGTCAGGGCAGCTAAACAACATCCTGGCTCTAATTTTGAGAGGGGTCTACACTGTTTTATATCGCATCTGCCCATTGTACCTTCCCACCAACAGTGTGCAAGAGGTCCTACTTCTCCACATTCTGTCAATGTGCACTGAGGCTAATGCAAAATCCTCTCCTGGCCGCTTTCCTGCTAAATGCTAATAAATCCTACTGGAAAAAAAAAAGGTAATTTCAACTGAGGTCCCAACCAAGTGAGAAATAAGAGTAGTTATCAATGTTTATTATTATTTTAAATACCTGAGTAATATCTTCAATTAACAAAACCCAGAGCCATCATGGTGTACACTGACTTAGAAACTTGAGTTCATTTCCACCTTGGGAAAAAGGTGAAAGGTAACCAGAAAGGGGCAGTTGTCCAAGAAAACATGCGTGCAGTACAGTGACTAGAAAACTTAAATGTCGACTGAACTTTAAGAAAACATTCTAAAAATATTCAGAGCCTTATAAAGAGAAATCAATCTCTCTTTAGGACTAAAAATCTCTCTGCTTTGAACCTTTTTTTTTTTTTTTTTTTTAATTTAATTTTATTTTATTTTTTTAATTTACATTCCAAATCACTTCCCCTTTCCCGTTTCCTCCCTCCCCGAAAGTCCCATAAGCCCCCTTCCCTCCCTCTTTTCTCCGTTCAACCCCCTCTCATTACTCTGTCCTGGCGTTCCCCTACATCCAGTCTTTCCAGGACCAGGGGTCTCTCCTTCCATCTTTTTAGAAATCTATTGATATGCTGATTGTGTCTAGGGTATTCTGAGATTCTGGGTCAATATCCCCTTATCAGTGACTTCATACCATGTGTGATCTTTTGTGATTGGGTTACCTCACTAAGGATGATATTTTCAAGTTCTGACCATTTGCCTAGGAATTTCGTGAATTCATTGTTTTTAATTGCAGAGTAGTATTCCATTGTGTAAATATACCACATCTTCTGAATCCATTCCTCCGTTGAGGGACATCTGGGTTCTTTCCAGCTTCTGGCTATTATAAATAAGGCTGCTATGAATATAGTGGAGCATGTGTCCTTATTGCATGCAGGTAAAGTCTCTGGGTATATGCCCAGGAGTGGTATAGCCGGATCCTCCGGAAGTGTCATGCCCAGTTTTCTGAGGAGCCGCCAGACTGCTTTCCAGAGTGGTTGTACCAGCCTGCAATTCCACCAGCAGTGGAGGAGTGTTCCTCTTTCTCCACATCCTCGCCAACAACTGCTGTCTCCTGTGTTTTTGATCTTAGCCATCCTGACTGGTGTGAGATGGAATCTCAGGGTTGTTTTGATTTGCATTTCCCTAATGACTAAGGATGATGAACATCTCTTTAGGTGCTTCTCAGCCATTAGATATTCTTCAGGTGAGAACTCTTTGTGGAGCTCTGTACCCCATTTTTTAATAGGGTTACTTGCCTCTCTGGAGTTTAACTTCTTGAGTTCTTTGTATATCTTGGATATTAGCCCTCTGTCGGATGTAAGGTTGGTAAAGATCATTTCCCAGTTAGTTGGTTGCCGCTTTGTCTTTTTGACGGTGTCTTTTGCCTTGCAAAAACTTTGTAATTTAATGAGGTCCCATTTGTCTATTCTTGATCTTAGAGTATAAGCTATTGGAGTTCTGTTCAGGAAATTCTCCCCTGTGCCCATATGTTCAAGATTCTTCCCTAGTTTCCCTTCTATTAGTTTCAGTGTGTCTGGTTTTATGTGGAGATCTTTGATCCACTTAGAATTGAGCTTGAACCTTTTTTTTTAAAAAAAAATTCTTATTAGACTTGAAAATGTGTCCATTGATCCAGCAAGAGCAATTTGCTAATAATTAGGTTGACAAGGGAAACTTCAGATTTCTCCCAACCAGGTAGTAAGGGGTCTGGAGTTCACAGAAGACACAGAAACAGATGACGTAGCCAACCTCCATGCTCAGGAAGTCTCAGGACAGGGCCGACTCATGACTCAGGCAAACCAACTTCCAAATGCAAAATGGCCCTGCTGACTGCTCGTTACTCTATTCAAAGAAGTGATCTTTAAGTCTGGGGGAAACTTCAGATTTCTCCCAACCAGGTAGTAAGGGGTCTGGAGTTCACAGAAGACACAGAAAGCAGATGACGTAGCCAACCTCCATGCTCACGAAGTCTCAGGACAGGGCCGACTCACGACTCAGGCAAACCAACTTCCAAATGCAAAATGGCCCTGCTGACTGCTCGTTACTCTATTCAAAGAAGTGATCTTTAAGTCTGGGGGAAACTTCAGATTTCTCCCAACCAGGTAGTAAGGGGTCTGGAGTTCACAGACGACACAGAAAGCAGATGACGTAGCCAACCTCCATGCTCACGAAGTCTCAGGACAGGGCCGACTCACGACTCAGGCAAACCAACTTCCAAATGCAAAATGGCCCTGCTGACTGCTCGTTACTCTATTCAAAGAAGTGATCTTTAAGTCTGGGATAGCCCACAGTGTTTTCCTGTCAACTGTACAAAGCACAGTTTCCTTTTGGCCTCCCGTATTAATAGGAAATGTCAATTTTCCCATTAGACTTTAAGCTCTCTGAGGACTAAACCCGTGTTTAATTCATCTTCAGCTCTCCTGCGCACAATGCATATGCGAGGCACTCGGCTGAGGCTTGTGACATGAATGATCTGAACGACCAACCGCTAAGGCCCCTGGGTAGCTCAGAGGCTAATGCAGCCAACTCCCTCTCCAAGGTCTGAACGCAAAACCTGACCAAAACGGAGGATACATTCTTTCTACGAAATGAGCTTTACTCCACAGAATGACATATGATTCGAGAAATTACATCATAGCTTTTTATGGTTATTTCTAGAATTCCACCAGGAATCATGACACCTGCATATCCTTTATATGTTTTTCTTAAAGCAAACTGCAAGTGCACCATCTTTCCTCCTGTTTGGGAGTTAGGAGGCCTGAGCCAAGCCCGACTTTGTGGAGAACCAAGTTGACATTACTCTCCCTACAGAGCACATGCCAACCAAACTGAAGCTGGAGGGAACTTCCTGTGGGAACTCCATCTAATCTAGAGCTGCCCCACTCTGCCTGGCTCTGCTATCAACTGCTTACTACGGTGAGTCTACTCTTACCGTTTCAGTTTCTCCCCAAAAAGGGAAAGAAAAAAACCCCCTTTTCCTATAAAATATTTATTGTTTTATATTTTAAAAGAAAGAACCAAATCAATTCCATTTTGAAAGGCACATTAAAAATGTAAGCACAAAGCACAGTGCACATTTCACAGAAGACTGGAACTGCTAACAGTTCTTTTCTTTCTTTTTTTCCCCCCTACATCTATGAGAAGAAATTAAATGAAGCCAGTTTGCCTCTGGGGTTTTAACACCATTACAATTCGTCTTAATAATGAAGTTAAAATTAACTGAAAGAGGACAAAATGGAAAAATTACTCACATTGCTAACATGGGTTTATTGATGAGAAAATGGATAAAGTTAATATCCTTTGGGCATAGTTAAGCAAAAAAAAAAATCAAAATATAGGTGACCTATGATTGAAGTGACACCATCAACACTTATTTGTGTGTTTTTGGAAGCACAAACTAACACATAGGACACAGGTCTGCGCCAATGTAGAGACATATGCTTGAAATACACACGGATACACACGAGGAAAAACTAATTCGTTTGAAATTATCACAAACAAAATGGCCTGCTCTCCACCGAACCCTGTTGCTGAAAGCCCATGAGAAATCAGGTGTACTTCATGTAAAGGTTCTAGAACATCTCTGTGGACTCTTTCTAGAGAGGAACAGAAAGACTGATGAGAAGATCCGAAGGGGGGCGGGGTGGGGGAGTTACGACGGGGGCGGGTCCATGTCGCGGGGCCCTTGAAACGTCTCCTTAAGAACTCGAACACTGACCTTCACCCTGTCCTTTGGAGAGAGGTGTGAGTAGAGAGCGCCTGCGAAAGGAGGGCAATGATTTTAAAGGGCCAATTAAATTCTTTTCAGGGAAGTAAAGCGGACACATTGGACATTCAATGGCGGTAACAGTAGCAGGCAGCAGAGCCCAGCTATGCCATAGAGACTGCGCCATTTGCCTGGTGAGAGCAAGATCGTCTCGTTCATATGCTGCCATGGGAACGTGCAGTGTGCAAATGATTTGAGTTCGGATTGAAAGAAAAAGGTCTGTATTTCGACGTATGCCAAGCTCCAAATTATAGAAATAAAACTCTGTGTATATGTGTGAGAGATGGGGGTAGAGGGAGATGCAGAGTATTAACATACTGTCTTAACTTTAAGGTTGTAAAGAGACTAAATATGATTATCCTAACACGGAGGACTATCTTCGATCACCCAGTCTTTCTCCTGATCTAAAACCATCAGCTCTAGTTAATCAGCTTCTACTCATTCATCCCTCTATTCTTAGTCCTTTAAATATTTAACTTTCAAATTTATGCTGTGTTAAGAATGTTAATATCAAATGGGAGGAGAGGTCCTTGGTCCTATAAAGGTTTGATATTCCAGTATAGGGGAATCGAGGGCAGGGAGGTGCGAGTGGGTGGGTGGGTGGGTGGAGAAACATCCTCATAGAAGCAGGAAGAGGGGGATAGGAGAGCAGGTTTATAGGAGAGGGGGAATCCAGGTAAGGGGATAACACTTGAAATGTGATCAATCCGACAGAGGGCTAATATCCAAGATATACAAAGAACTCAAGAAGTTAAACTCCAGAGAGGCAAGTAACCCTATTAAAAAATGGGGTACAGAGCTCCACAAAGAGTTCTCACCTGAAGAATATCTAATGGCTGAGAAGCACCTAAAGAGATGTTCATCATCCTTAGTCATTAGGGAAATGCAAATCAAAACAACCCTGAGATTCCATCTCACACCAGTCAGGATGGCTAAGATCAAAAACACAGGAGACAGCAGTTGTTGGCGAGGATGTGGAGAAAGAGGAACACTCCTCCACTGCTGGTGGAATTGCAGGCTGGTACAACCACTCTGGAAAGCAGTCTGGCGGCTCCTCAGAAAACTGGGCATGACACTTCCGGAGGATCCGGCTATACCACTCCTGGGCATATACCCAGAGACTTTACCTGCATGCAATAAGGACACATGCTCCACTATATTCATAGCAGCCTTATTTATAATAGCCAGAAGCTGGAAAGAACCCAGATGTCCCTCAACGGAGGAATGGATTCAGAAGATGTGGTATATTTACACAATGGAATACTACTCTGCAATTAAAAACAATGAATTCACGAAATTCCTAGGCAAATGGTCAGAACTTGAAAATATCATCCTTAGTGAGGTAACCCAATCACAAAAGATCACACATGGTATGAAGTCACTGATAAGGGGATATTGACCCAGAATCTCAGAATACCCTAGACACAATCAGCATATCAATAGATTTCTAAAAAGATGGAAGGAGAGACCCCTGGTCCTGGAAAGACTGGATGTAGGGGAACGCCAGGACAGAGTAATGAGAGGGGGTTGAACGGAGAAAAGAGGGAGGGAAGGGGGCTTATGGGACTTTCGGGGAGGGAGGAAACGGGAAAGGGGAAGTGATTTGGAATGTAAATTAAAAAAATAAAATAAAATTAAATTAAAAAAAATAAATAAATAAATAAATAAATAAATACAAACTATTTGGCTTGCTCTAAGGAGCTGCATGTGATCTGGCCTCTGCATTTCCAAGTTGCTGACATTGGACTGGAGACAAAATAAGAGTCGTCTAAATTCTCCATTGGCTCCTTGTGACATAGACATGTTACTGAGTCGCTCTGAGACAATTGCTCTATTCATTGTGCTACAAATATCATATCTAGGTAGAAGAGGTGCTTTGGGTCTTCAATATACACTGTTTTACAGAGATACTTTGATTATTTCTTATAACTTCTCCTTTATCGGGGATGGAGTCTTATTTATCTTTCTGTCCATAATGCTTCCACATAATATGCTGCAGGGCCTCAAAAAAAATGCTTCATGAATAAAAATATACGTAAATGACAAAAAAAAAATAAAAAAAAATAAAATTAAATTAAAAAAAAATTGAAGAAATATATAGAAAAACACGTTAAGATTGACTATTTCATGGAAAAATTATACAGATAATATGGTAGGCATAAAAATATTGCTAAGTTGATCAAAAGTGGAATTATAAACATTTTCTGATAAAAAAAAAAAAAAAAAAAAAGAAAATCTCATACAAACATAAGATATTTGGGTTGTGATTTGAGCACCTAACAGAAAGAGATTTCCAGCTTTAGGAAATGTGTCTTCAAAGACAAGAATGTGGTGAACCACAAAATTTGGGGGTGAGGGGTGCTAAAAGACAAGGTAGTTAGGGAAACTTGAAGCTGGGAAGGGAGGGAAAATCTAGGGCCTTTGAGCTCACTGTTGTGAACTGCCCATCAAAAACCAAACACCTCAAGAATTTCCTGGACTGCACATATCTATTAAATATGAAGAGACTTAAATAAATAAAACTGTCCAAGAGAGAAAAAAAAAAAAAAAAAAAGAAGAAACATCTACACATTATAATGTTCCTAAGATTTTGAACAAAGATAATCCTTAGGGCAGGAGAGAGGATTGCTGCTCTTCCAGAGGACCCAGGTTCGAATCCCAGTACCGAGATGATAGTTCACACCTGGCTGAAACTCTATTGTAGGGCATCTCTAAGGGCACAATGCACACACAGTACACAGATACATTTTAAGAAAGGAAGGAAGGAAGGAAGGAAGGAAGGAAGGAAGGAAGGAAGGCAGGCAATCTGATCAGGTGTTTAATTTTCAGTGTAGTTTGAAGAAATCATCAAAAAGCTGCATGCGACATACCTAACTGCATAATGCATGCTCATTGGTGTCTTCTTGTGTAATGGAAGAGATCACACAGGTGCAGAAATGTTGCATAGCCAGGAGATTCTAGGTCTGAGGAGAGAGTAAGTAACAGACCCCTTCCATTGAAGAGACAGAATCATGAGAGATCAGAGCAGGGCATGCTATGTAACAGGAGGCTCTGGAACCAACGCTGTAACATATATATGCACACTGATTTGTGTGCCACCCACAAGGGTAGGATAAATATAAATGTCACTTCATATAATAACTCTGACAACTTTATGGGGCACAATATATTTACTCTATTCACATATAAGAGGCAGCTGAGGTTAGCAGTTCGTTGCATGGGCTCTGAAATCCTACAGCTTGGATTATGATCCCCTCCCCTTTTCATTGCCAGTTTCAAGAACTATCACAAACTGATCATGGTTCTTGACATAAGTTTCGTTTGTGAAATGGAATTCTACAAACTAAGATCCAAATAGGGGTCAGTGAGATGGCTCATTGAGCAGAGGCACAACCCTGACACCTTGAGTTAGATCCTTGCAAGCCACATGATGACAGAAGGAGGAAACTAAGTCCACTATATGAGCTTGCCCTCTGAAATCCGCAGGCCTTGTAGCAGCCCCCAATACATACCTCTCTCTCTCTCTCTCTCTCTCTCTCTCTCACACACACACACACACACACACACACACACACACTAATAATTAAAATAATTTTTTAAAATGATTTAAAGAGAGCATGGTCACATAATAATCTGAAAGGGGAAATTTAAAAAAATAAAAACATTTGGCTATGGTAGAGTCAGTAAAGATTGGCAAATGAAAGTATCATAAGACTGGTCCTCTGGTTCTTACAAGCTTTCTGCCTCCTCTTCCATGTTTCCTGAGCCAAAACCATAGGATTCTGAAGAACATATGAAAAGTAGTTACAGAAACTGAGGTTGCAGAGCCCAGGTATAAGCAGTCCACAGCTGAGATCTGCATCTCATCAGAAAGGATGTATTAATGGTAGGACAGGTTAGAATCAGGCCTCTTCCTCCTGCAATGTTATTAGTGCCCATACCAAACTGGTAAAATGAATTCTTGAGGGGCCCAGAGCCATTTTCACAGAACAGAAATGAAGGTTGAATTTGTAACTAAAAGAAAACGAAAATGAAAATGAACAGATAACAAATATATTAACAATAGAAATTTGATAGTCTTTAAAGTGTTACAGTCCTTATAAAGACTTACACTTAGCTGCTGTGACTGACAGCTCTTCCATCCACTCAACAAACATCTAGGGAGCACTTTCTGTTTTCTAATTACTGTATTAAGAACTAAGGACTCATTGCAGAACAAGCCCAGCACAGAATATCAAAGTAAAGTAATGTAAGCTGTAAAATTATGCCTTTAAGATGATTTGAATAAATAGAAAACTCAAGGCATTTGCTAAGTGAGTGTGTGCACATATGAATGTAGGGGTGTCTGGGTAGGTTTGTGTGTGTAAGGATGTGTGTGTAGGTGTGTGTGTAAGGGTGTGTGTGTAGGTGAGTGTGTGTGTAAGGGTATGTGAGTGTAGGTATGTAAGTGTGTGTGTGTGTGTTTGTGTAGATATAGGTGTGTATGTATATGTGTGGTGTGAGTGTAGAGGTTTGTGTATAAGGGTGTGTGGTAGGCATATGTGTGTGTGTGTTTGTGTGTGTGTGGTTGTGTGGTTTATGCATTGGTGCCGTGTCACACACTCATTTTTACAAACATTTTATTTTTCCTGTGCCTGCATAAATTCCCAGAGCTTAACAGTACATACACATGGAAACTGTACGAGACAGTACATATATTAATCTTTACTCGGTAGATTGCTATCACAGCTCATGTTTACTCTTGCCACTAAGCTTTGCCTGTGTGGAACATGGAAAAAGAAAGAGTGGGGAAGGAGTGGATGGATGGGACAGCGGTCCTGCCTTAAGGATCTTGGGAACGTGCACAGCTGTGGAGGTGCAGACTCCCATCAGTCTATCCTATCCCTTGGGGAACTCATCAGGTCTGGAAAGGATTAGAAACAGAAACTTACAGAGAAGCTATAAACACTGACAGGGTTATATGCTTAAAATCACCCCAGAAATCCAGCATACGCCCCAGCACCCAAGGGTGCATTCTGCTAGTGTCCGAGGGCAGATAACCAGAAAACTGTATGTGAGAGTCACAACCTAAGACCAGCTGCATTTAAAAGTAGCAATTGTGAGCCGGTGGCCAAACATTTTTTGAGTT